>NW_012194258.1:1223112-1235894 GCF_000504015.1 Erythranthe guttata | reverse complement strand
ATATAAATTTAACAAACATGTTTATTATTCAAAAAAAATATAATAATAATAATAATAAATCAGCGAAAATGATAAATGCAGGACCATAAATGTTGAATGTAGTTTGGCCGAAAATTGCATATAAGGATAGTATAGTACTTTCGCTTATCTAGGGATATGTCAAATGATGATTTGGGCTTGAGTTTAGCCCTAGTTTATTTGGTGGTTAGGGGTATGTAAAATAAGCCCTTTTTATAAATTATTTTATTTAACTACATCTTCCTCGATTATTTATTTATGGGTTAATTGCATTTCGCCACTTAGACTTTGCCCGTTTTTGCACTTTACCACCTTAATTAAAAAAAAGTTGCACGGTCGCACCCAAACATTCATTTTTGACGCACATAACCGCCTGGAGGGAATATTCTGTCGAATCTTTCCACTTTCCGGCGCACGCACGCTGCACATGCCAAAGTACATGGGTTTTTTCGTCTTTTCCTTTAGCATCGTCCTAAATGCCCTAATTCCGCCCTAATTTTCCCTCAATCTCAATTTCTCCAAGTTTGATTTCCCTCCTCTTCACTTCCTCTCTTCTTCTCTCATCTTGAACCGATTTGAATCCAGGGAGGAGATTCGCTATATGTCCCAAATATAAGGTATGAATTTCTTGTAAATTTCGTCAATGTCAATCTTATTTTGAATCCATGGAGGAGATTTGCTGATTTTGAATTCTTATTATGTGTTCTGTTTTTTCCAGCAAATTGGGGGTTGCAAATACTATGTGTGGATTGACCCTCCAATGTGTGACCGATCTCGTAACATAATTCCTGGTTTACTTAGGAAGATCAACAAGTACGAAGATGAGTTGAAGAAGTATGGAGATGAGTTGAAGAAGTGTGAAGATGAGTTGAAGAAGTGTGAAGATGATTTGAAAAAGTGTGAAGAACAACTCATTAAGAAGGGGTCAAGGGAAAAATGGTTGTGGATTGCCTTGACAATTGCAATGTTTTTAGTGTATCTGTTTGTTTAGATGATTATAACAAGTATTGATCTTTCTATATTATGTACTTGCCTTCAATTAAGTAGTCGTAATAACTTTTTAACTTTATGTTGTTGTAATGGCAATATAGATTTGTAATGAATGTTATTGTATACCTACTGAATTTTGCATAAGAAAAAAACCTAATCATTTAAAAAGTAACTAAGTGCACAAGAAACAAACTACATAGTCTTACCAAAATCTAAAATACTACAAAATAGTGCAAAGTCTTACCAAAATAAAAATACATAGTCTTACCAAAATACAAAATATTACAAAATAGTGCAAAGTCTTACCAAAATGCAAAACAAAGTCTTAGCAAAATGCAATCCTAAAAGATCATTCCCAAAATGCAAAAAGTATTGATCTAAAACGTTCAAAATGTACTTAAATCACAACAATAACATCCTAACAAAGTAAATGGCCATTATTTCTTCTTTGGTGTGGCTTTCCTTAGCCTCAGATTATGTGATGGGGATGAAGGCTGAAGCACAAATTGCTTCTTCCCTTTGCTTATTTTGGCCACAATTGTTGTTTCCTTCTCCTTTTCCTTCCCCTTTCTTGTATCCGAAGAAATCATTGTTTCATTCTCCTTGCTTGTCTTACCAATAACCTGATTTTTCCCACAAGTTAGAATAAAATAAATTATTAAAGAAATTAGGGATTTCAAACATATCTTAAATGCATTACCTTTTCAGAAATCATGGATTTCTTCCCCTTTCTTGACACTGGTAATTTCTTCTTTGTTGAAGGCTCAGCTACACTTTCTTGAGTCTGGTTAATGTCAAAAACAAGCTTCCTCTACAGAAATGTAAAAAATCAGAAAAATCAAAAAATCATAAATTAACATAGAAACAGTAGTTTGGCTACAAATCACAAAAGCTAAGTACCTTTCTGTTAATAGCAATACTTGTTTGAACTTCCATATGAGGTTCAAATGTAGTGTGACTTTGTTGTTCTATCACAGTTTGGCTTTGTTGTTGAGTAACAGTTGCTTGTGTGTTTGACTTTTTTCTCTAGCATTGGAAACAAATTCAACTGCATTAGTTAACAATTAATTTAATAAAATAATGAATAATTGAAAACTATGCATATACATGGCCTTTGTCATTAACTGCACCACTTGCCTTCTACCCAAACTCCCAATCCTTGTTACTGTTTTGGCAACTGGTGGTGGGATGTCCTTTGGACCATTGATCTCCCCTGGTTGCCTTCTTCTTTTGTGCAGTTGAGGCCTGCCTGGTATCTTCACAATGTCTGGAGGAAGCAAGGGTGGCTTTCCAGATTCAGGCCAAGATTCAATTCCTTAAAGTGTGTCAAGTAAGTGGTTGTACACTCTCATATAGGTGTTCTTCTTATACAAGTCTTCAACATAATCTTCAGGCATTCTCCCCAGATAGTATACATGCCTGAAATGGAATGTGCACAAGGAATTCCAGAGATTTACCACTTTCTACAACTGCAAGTCTTATCTCCCAAATGCACCTTAAATCTATCACCATAGCAATTCTCAACTTCAAACTGATCATTACCATTCCAATTAGCTATGAACTCCATTGATTTTTTATTCAGCTCCTCTATCTGTCTCTGAATGTTAGGACAGATGTCACCCTTGTGGCTTGCCATCTTATCCCTCTTCACATGCAGCCTCTTCATCAAGGTCTTTCTGATTGCCTCCAACATATCAATTATTGGTAGACTTCTAGGCCTTAGAATCATTGCATTAAAGCTTTCACACATATTGTTCAAAAGTGTATCACATTTTGAATTTGTATTGAAAAAAGCTCTACTCCAATGTGCAGCAGGCCTTTTTGCAAGCCATTTGAAAGCATCTTTATCTTTGGAGGCCAAATCTCTCATCACTCTTTCAAAATCTACCACTCTTGAAGCTCTAGGAGCTTGCCACATAATGTTCTTGAGTGCCAATCCTTTATGTGATACCTTGAAGTTACAGTACAAGTGTATGACACAAAATATGTGCTCACTATTAGGCAGAACTTCCTCCACTGCATCTAATAACCCCTTCTGTTTGTCACTCATGATCGTCCAATGCTGACTCTCCTCAATCTTCAAGTCTTCTTTCAGCAAATTCATAAACCACAACCAACTTTCTCTCTTTTCCTTTTCTACAACAGCATATGCAAAGGGATACATGCCATTATTTCCATCTATCCCCACTGCACATAGAAGAATCCCACCATATATCAACTTCAAGTGACAACCATCTAAGAAGATGATTGGCCTAGACCCATCAAGAAACCCCTGTCTCAATGCATCCCAGCAAATGTAAATTCTTTTGAACTTCAGTTGATCTGTTTCACCACTTCCTTTGATTCTAACAGTGGTCCTAGGACTAGACTTTTTAATTTCCTGAGCATACCTCCATATGAGCCCATACAGCTCAATATTAGACCTTGTACTCTTCTCTATTGCCTTTTGCTTTGCTCTGTACAGTTGGTGTCTACTAAATAACAATTTGCAGTCATTTTGGACCACAATAATCATAGACTCCAATGGCCATCTTGGATCAGTAACTATTTTGTCTGCATATTTAGTGGCCAACCACCTGGAAGTTGCACAAGTCACTCTCTCCTTTCTGTTACATTCATGGACTGCATTGATTGTCTTGATTTGAAAGGTGGATTCACCTATCATTTGAGAAGCATAGACTAGCCAGGGACAACTTGGATGCTTGCATATGGCTTGAATCTTATACTTCTCATTAATTAAGCCTCAGCTTTATATCCCTACCATTAACTATGGAGTGCTGTCTTATGGCATCTCTAAAACTCTGTGCATCATTGAAGCAAACACCAAGCTGAAAGTTAGGATCAACCATGTCTATCTTTGGATTAAAAACTGGAAAGTTGTGGTGTTTCCACTGATCTTTCTTGGCAGTTTCATCAATCTGATCTTCTGCCACTTTCTCTTTCCCCTTGTTTAATCTCATAGACCTTCTAGGTTCTTCAACCTCTTCATCTGACCTAAGTCCACCCCACTCTACCCCATGATCAACATTGTTATCATATTGAAAATCATCATCAGATGCAAAAAAATCACTATCAACCAAAAAGTCAGAGTGCTCTGAATCATCTCCAACTGACTGAACATCACTGCCACCACTTTCATTATCATCAAACAAACCATCATTATCACCAAAACTGTCAGTCATATGATTCACATACATATTACTACCAAGAACCTCAAATTCAGGCACATCACACTCAGACACATCATTAAACTCATCAACTTCATCAACATCACCCACATACCCTACTGTTTCATCTACATATGGCAGATTATCTAAATCAAAGGAATCAGGTTGACTTTTTTCAGTTTCATCTTCTATTACTTGTAGGTGCTTCACATAAATTGTAGTGGCTCTGTCTTTGTCAAGATAGTTCACTAATTCCAAAGCATCATTATCATTCTCCATCAAATAAAGAACGCTACAATCTTGTATTGCACTTCTACTGTGATAGAAATCTTCCCAATCTTCCAATTTTAATTCCCTTGCCATTTCAGTTAGGGGTAGTGGCAAATAGGCCCATGACAAGGGCACTTAATTAAAAGAGGGACATCCAATTTTTTTGTCTTTCAAATAAATCCAACCCATTCAAACTTATTTGCAAATAAGGAAACCCAATTTAACTCCAATTTTGATGATTTACACCCCAATTTAGCCTAATTTCATCAATTAACCAATTTTAACCCTAATTTCAATTTTAACCCCCATTTTGACCCACCACCACCGAAGACCGCCGGTCGCCGCCGTTGACCGGCGTTGACTTTTTTTTTTTTTTTTTTTGAATTTTTTTTTTCCTAAAATTTTTTTCCGGCCGGTCAACTGCCGTTGACCGCCGGATCTCCGGCGTTGACTTTTTTTTTTTTTTTTTTTTCTTAAAAAAAATATTTTAATTAATATTACTGTCTTGACTGCTAAAATACTGTCTCCGACAGTTATTTGATTGTCGGAGACAGTAATTTAACTGTTAATTGACTCTTTTGTTTTTTTTTTCTTTAAAAATATTTTAATTAATATTACTGTATTCGTTGCTAAATTACTGTCTCCAGCGGTTATTTAACTGTCGGAGACAATAATTTAACAGTTAATTGACTTTTTTAATCTTAAAAAAAATATTTTTAATTAATATTATTGTATTCGTTGCTAAATTACTGTCTCCGGCAGTTATTTAACTGTCGGAGACAGTAATTTAACTGTTAATTGACTTTTTTTTTCCTTAAAAAAAATTAATTTAATTAATATTACTGCATTGGATGTTAAATTATTGTCTCCAACAGTAATTTAACTGTCTTAGACAATAATATTAATAATATTACTGTTCGGAAAAATAGTATTCATAATATTACTGTTCGGAAAAATAATATTCATAATACTACTATCCCAAACAGTAATATTACTGTCTGAGACAGTAATTTAGTAGCCAAGACAGTAATATTAATTAAAATATTTTTTTTCTAAGAAAAACAATTAAAAAAAAAAAAAAAAAAAGTCAACGCCGGAGACCGGCAGTCTCCGGCGGTCAACGCCGGAATCTTGCCGGAATCTGGCCGGAAAAAAAACATTTCAGAAAAAAAATTATTTTCTGAAAAAAAAAGTTTTGGGGGTTAATGTGATATATTTGTTTAAATTTGGGGTCAATGTGTAATATTAAGGAAGTTAGAGTATAATGGGTGGAATTGATAAGAATTATATTATTGAGGGTATTTTAGACTAAAGACATGGGGATGGGCTTAATTGAGAGACTGTTTTTTTTTGTGGACCAAAATGCATTTAAGTCCCATGTGATGGGCCTTTTTGCCATTTGCCCTTTCAGTTATTTCAGTCATTGACATTTCATCATAACAACAGTAGTCAAAATAACTAACTTTCCCACCCACATAACAGATCTTACCTAAATCCATAATTTTTCCAGAATGGTGCATTACTATTGTGAAATAATCATTATTGCGGCCTGCCAAAAAATATATAAAACACATTTTCAGAACATGTGAATCTAATAAAAAACCGTATGATGTGGTAATAAGGAAAAAAATTAAAACGTGTTAAAATCAAAGTGGGAGACTAAAATGTGGTCCAAATATGTATTGTAAGCTAGCATTAACATATGGGAGACAAGAAAATCATTGTTGTCCACACAATACAGAAATATACTATAAACAAACACATAAATCACTATAGTATATTATAAACAAATCCAAGAACACCCCATGTGCAACCACATTGAATACATAAAACAACTATTTACATAAAAAAAAAATGAATTTTAAGAACGCATACCATATTATGGAGCATTTTTTCGAAAATCGTCCAAGTCATTGCCCTCTCTTAACTTCCAAGTCATGATAGCGTTACGAAGATCTTCAGATTATTGCAATTTATCGTCGACAATGTTAGCCCTAGATTGACATAGAAAAGGGGATTTTTTGTGAAGGTGTGAAATTGAATTGAAATGGGGGAAGTCAACGACTGCTAGGGCATTTAGGACGATGCTAAAGGAAAAGACGAAAAAGCCCATGTACTTTGGCCTGTGCAGCGTGCGTGCGCCGGAAAGTAGAAAGATTCGCCAGAATATTCCCTCCAGGTGGTTATGTGCGTCAAAAATGAATGTTTAGGTGCGACTGTGCAACTTTTTTTAGTTGAGGTGATAAAGTGCAAAAACGGGCAAACTCTAGGTGGCGAAATGCAATTAACCCTTTATTTATTATATTTCTTGGCTCCCTCTAGTTGCTCTTCTCAAATTAGTAGGTTACAATTATTGGGGAAACTAAAAGTCTAAAACCTTTCATAAAACATCAATTCTCTTAAGAAGTTAATAACTAGCATATCTAATTCTAGTTTTGATAAATAAATAAATAAATAAATAAATAAATAAATAAATAAATAAATAAATAAATAAATAAATAAAACGAAACTGACATTTTAAAATATGGAATGACAAAATTTGTTCCAAAATCACAATATTTTATATACAACATTCGGTAATTATATTTTTTTAATTCACCTAAATTATAAATATATAATCAATGTTGATATTTTAAATATCACCAAAAAATCATTTGAAAACTCTATGAGGTCGTAGATCAAAACAAAACTTATCGGGTTTTATTAATTATGGATACTTGAGGGGGTTTTGGTAATTTGATCATAACCCCGGGGAGATTTATTAATTTTATGAATTTTTAAATTATATTGAACTTAAGGGCATTATAGGCATTAAATACTTATCTGTTCATAAATTTGAGCAACCGTTTGTTGTATGGGGTTTTTGGTAATTATGAATACATGAGGGTGGTTTTTGTTAATTAGACCATAGTTCAAGGGATTTATGGTAATTTATGCTTACATTTATTACAAATCGACATGAGTGGGAACGAATTTATCATTAATATTAGGAATCTAGAATCCTCCTTGACCTTGGCAATAGATAATGGAAGTCAAATGAAATCTAAAGGGAAATTTATTTATGACGAAATATTCTTGACTCAGAAATGACTCACGAGTCACGAGTCCCATTGAACACAACCCAACAAAACAAAACAGAACATAACAAAAAACTGTTTAATAGAAAGAACAAAGAACAGAACAAAAAACCAAAAAGCTGATACAAGAAAACCATTCTTGGCTAAATTTCTCATAAGTAGACAGAGATTAGCTATAGCCATATCCGAGTCTGCGTTCATCTCTTTGCATCCCCAACCTCCGTAGATTAATCTGCAGCTTAGCCGCCGCTGCCAGAAACCTCAGACACTGAGTCGGATTCAATATCTCCAATATTATTATCCCACTTTTCCTTCTCAAAAAATCTGCACACTCCACCACATCCTCAATCGACACCCTCAGCATATCCACTGCTGTCTCCATGCTATGATCCCATACCCCGTTCCTCGGCCTTCCCATTTGCCTAGCCAATTGCACCACAGATGAAGATATCTGCATCAAGTTCAAACCTTATGTGAATATTACAAACATTTGGGGAAATATGCAAATTACGAAGATGTTAATTGTTTGTTTAACTGATAAACAAGGTAACAAAGTTATTAATAAATTACCATCCTCTCCTGGACTTTATCGAACTCGTTGGTGAGTTCGTTTTCCTCCTCCTTAATCTCTTCCAGTCCTTGGTTAATCCTCTGAGTTTGATCCTCTGTCAAGTCCAACACATTGTTGATGACGATTAGAAACGCCAAACGCGGCCTGAATCCACCTATCCAGAGATGGGCTCTTTCGAGTGAGCTTATCCATGTTGGAGCTAGCACTAGAAATACGTCTTGTCGAACAAGTCTGGTCTTGGCTTCGAAGTATTGTTTGTAGTGAGATATATTGTCGTCGATAAGGTTCTTGCACCGTTGCTCGTTTTCTTCGTCCCCACTTTCTATGACCTGAAGGAGATCATGAAGGTGATGCTCTTGACCGATTAACCAGCGGGATTGGAAGGCCTCAAATGATTGGTCGGTAATTTCCGCCATACTTAAGCTTAACCACAATCAGATATATATGTATATATGGTTGGAAGTGAATAATCAAGAATACTAGCTAAGGTCATCCTTATATACTACATATGGTTGCACTCTATGCTAAGAAACTAATGAAGGGGTTGTCTGTCTAAGTCCACCGAGGAAGGCGAAGGGGCAGCTGCGGAGACTTTCATTGAGACTAAGAATTTAAATGTTTTATTAAGGTGGGTTCGGCCAATAAGAATCGAGAAATGGATGGGCACCACCTGTTTGATGAAAGGAAATGGAGTTTTATAATGCAACCGACTCTGAGGCGAAGGAGTATGTAATTTTAGTAAACCTCGAAATTTGTCGTTTTGTTGGCTCGACTGTTTAGTTAGTGATGTTCGAATAGCTATTCCTTTTTGCTTAAGGAAACACACGTCAGTGAACCTGGGAATATATATTGGAGATGCGTATTATCTCCGATGTTATAACCTTCACGTGCCTCTCTGTCTCACGGTCTCACCCCCCTTTTGTTTATCTTCTTTTGGTTTGTCTGTCCTAAAATTGTTCATATTATTTATTAATGGACTCATTACAAATAAGTTCATGGGTACTTATTCATAATCAGATAAATAGATTCAGATAAAAAAATTCATTTACAAATAAGTCAACATTTTGTTTAGATTTTTGTAAAAGACTAAAATAGCCCCTCATACTTTAATTTGCTCCAATTTCATCATTTATTTAATTTAACCTCAATTTGACCCCAAATTTTACGAATTTTTCAATTTTGATTTTTTTATTTTTTTTAGAGTAAAAAGCAGTTTGCACCCTAAACTAAGGGCCGATTTGCACTTTACCCCCCAAACAAAAGAAATTTGCACGTTTTTACCTGAACTCGTTAATTCGTTGCACGGTGCCCCCTAAACTCAATTTTCCGGCAATTTTGACCGGAATATTAAAACATGTGCTTTGCATGTGAGATTTTGAGGGGTAAATTCGTCCTTTCACTTACATCTTTAATATTAATTAAATACAAATTGAAATAGATATTAAAAAAAAAAAAAAAAAAAAAAAAACAAGGAAAAAGAAGCTGTCATCCATCCCCATCCTTCCTTCCCAAACCCAATCCATCCCTGCACAAAAAAAAAAATCTCAAACACCTAATTTAATAAATTTCCAAAATTCTACGACGACCACCACCGCTCTTCCTTTCACGGATATAGCTTCGTCGGCGGGCCAGACAACATTCTCTGGCGAAAAAATAACAGCAACATCCATCTCCGATAATTGATGCACTACATCTCCTCGGCGGCCCAAATTCAGTTCAAACAAAATAAATCAGAAAAAAAAAAATTCCGACAAAAAACTTACAGCTCTTAGCAAAGATCTCCTATCCCTCTCCGGAGCATTCTTGATTGCCTAAAGCAGCAAACAATTGGTAAGTTTCTAACTCAACTAACATCAGTGATTGTACTGAACCCGAAACCAAAATAATAGCTTCAACTGTTAAAAATTATAAAATGAAAACCTCGTCTAATGTCTTTTTCTCAGCTTCTACTTCTAAAATATCTATGCACGGGAAGAAATACAAATATTAATTCATAAACTGACTGCATCCGCTTCAACATTAACCAATTCATCAAAAAAAAACTTAATTTTTTATCAATCTTTCTCGATTTTTCGGGTTTATGCTCTTTAGCACAACCTACGCACATTATTCTCAATAATTAAGAACAAAAATGTCCACCCCCAACAAAAATTTGATTCTTTATTCCGTTTTCCGAAGGCTAAATTACGACAAAATGAAAGCAAAACACAATACAATAACAGTTTTAGAACTAAAACTAACCATGGCAGACATTGTGATAAGCTTGACGAACATTCCTCTTAGTACACCGCTGGCTGCAATTGATTTTGCAAAAATCAATAAAATAAAATAAAATAATTAACTGCAAAATCAATCCCCAAAAAAAAAAAAGATTACCATTTGGAAGGTTCAGTAATTAAGGAGCTTATATTTGCCGTATTTTCGTTTCCAATCAATCTGTTCTTTACAGCGATAAACCCCTGTTATTTCCGAATACGGCCTGAATCTACCGCTGACTTCCTGCAATCACACACACACACACACATAAATCGGAGAAATTAGATATACATAAATTACAGATCAGAGAGGCGAGCTTTTAGTGTGTGTTTTTCGGAAAGAGAGAAGGTGGTCGAAGACTCGATCGGCGGCCGGTGGGTGACGGAATTTTTGGCTCGGATGGGTATGGGATGGTGGTGGCACGGCGAATGGGGGAAGAAGACAAAAATTTTTTTTTTGTTTTTTGTTTTCTTTGTTTTATTTTTATTTTTTATTTTTTTGTTTTTTAAAGAATAATTTATATTTAACATTAAAGATGTAAGTGAATGTACGAAGATACCCCTGCAAATGTCACATGCAAGGCACATGTTTTAACTTTCCGGTTAAAATTGCCGGAAAATTGAGTTCAGGGGACACCGTGCAACGAATTAACGAGTTCAGGTAAAAACGTGCAAATTTTTTTTGTTTGGGGGGTAAAGTTCAAATCGGCCCATAGTTTAGGGGCCAAACTGCTTTTTACTCTTTTTTTTTATTTTTATTTTTTATCTTTCGGATTATTTCGCCGATTTTCGGCGTTGACCTTTTTTTCTTCTCCTGATTTTTCAACCACCGGTTTCCAGCGTTGACTTTTTTTTTTCTCCTGATTTTTCAACCACCGGTTTCCGGCGTTGACTTTTTTTCGATTTTTTTTCTTTCTGTAACATTTTTTTTCTCGTTTAAACATCAATATTGTTGTGATTGACAACAAATTAACTATATTACTGTTAAACTCATTAAAATTACAGTTTAACACAGTGATATTGTTATATTAATCTCTAGCACACTAATATTAACACAACAAAACTCATTATTATTGTGTAATAGAGTAATAACACTATGTTGACCGTTTAACAAATGTAAACATAATAAAAAACCAAAAGAATTAATATTATTGTGAGTGACAGTAATATTACTATAACGACAGTAATATTACCGTCAACCACAATAATATTACAATAATAGACAGTAATATTATTACGTTACTCCGTGAATAACTCAAACAAACAAAAAAAATCCAAAGAAAATAATAATATTGATGTGGTTGACAACAATATTACTATAACAACAGTAATATTACCGTCAACCACAATAATATTATTGTATTTAAAGTAATATTACAATAATAGACAGTAATATTATTACGTTACTTCGTGAATAACTCAAACAAAACAAAAAAACCAAAAAAATAATAATATTGATGTTGTTGATAGTAATATTATTGTGTTTACATTTATTTTACTCTCAACGACAGTAATATAGTTACGTTGACTTGTGAACAAATCAAACAAAATAAAAAAATAACAAAAAATAAAAAATAATAACATTACGTTAATTTACTGTCAAGTGCAGAACAATTACATAAATATATTGTCAACTGCAGTACAATTACGTTAATTAACTGTCATTGACAGTATAATTACGTTAATTTACTGTCAATGACAACACAATTACGGTCAACGTTTAGCGGCGGAAGTAAAAAAAAAAAACAAAAAAAAAAAAGTCAACGCCGGAAACCGGCGAAAAATCCGGAAGGAAAAAAATGTTAAAAAAAAAAAAATGGAAAAGTCGACGCCGAAGACCGGCGGGAAAAATGTTTTTGAAAAAAAAAAGTCAAAATTAGATTTTTGTTGTCAAAATTTGGATTTTTGTGGACAAAATTGATTAAATTGGAGTTACAATTAAGAATTGGGTATAAAAGGTTGGGGGTAACATTGGCGTAAACATGAATGTTTCCTTTATTTATAATAAATATTAAATGGCTGGGCTTATTGGTGAAAGAGATATAACACCTAAATCTAGAATAATAAACCAAAACCCTATTTTGATTTTTTTACTTGTTTTGAACCGAATTCCTAATATAATATAATTTCACTAATTTTAACTCCAAAACCCTATTTTGATTTTTTTATTTTTTTTGAAAATTTTCATTTTGCTACTAGAGACCCGCCAGTCAACAAAAGTCGTTTTAACTTTTTTCTTCTTGTACAAACAAAAAAAAAAAAAAAAATCACCGCTGACTGGCGGTCAACCCCAGTATTAGAAATACCGTTGTGGTTGACAATAATATTATTACCGTACTCTTCAGTAATATTATTGTCAACCATATAATTATTTTTTTTTAACTGGTCAATATAATATTATATATATATATATATATATATATATATATATATA
>NW_012194258.1:1191623-1211860 GCF_000504015.1 Erythranthe guttata | reverse complement strand
AAAAACAATCTGTTTCTTTGAGACTAGCTGTACATTATTCTAGCGGCAGATTCTGGCTATTAGCACTGTCAAAAAAAAAAAAAAAAATATATATATATATATATATATATATATATATTGTATTAATGTATTTAGGTGGGGTTCACGTGTTTGATATAAGAAAATGGACTGTTATGCAACCGACTCTGAGTATGAGGTCCATGTGATAGCGAGTTTATCGTGCAATACATTCGTCATAAATGCAATAAATGCTGGTTTTTGACTTGAAAATACCTAAAATCTCTTCAATTAGTAATTTCCAAAATAAGCTTCAAAGTAAAGTTTTCAATATTTTTAATTTGAGCCCCTTTAGTTTTCATAAAGGCTCTCTTCTTCCTTAAGTCAAGAACTGAATTGTAAATTTTCTACAAGTACGCTGAACATAGCTGAACCACCGCTTTTCTTTCGACGAACACATTATAATGAGGAGAAAATGGAGGGAAATGAGAAAGTAGAGAAGGGGCAAAAAATGGGTATTAGAGGAAATGACCAATTTACCTCAACTTAAATTATGTGGGAAGTAGGGATGATAATTTAACCCACTCTGACTTGGATTTACCGGTAATCCCCATCCAGTAGCTAATGGGGTGAGTACGGGTTTTAAAATTTTCAAGTGGGTACGGGTTTTCAACATATGCACCCCTCCATTTACATTGTTATTTAAATATATATTTTTTAGAAATATTTTATTAAATAAAGTTATAAATATAAAAAAAAAAAAATATTTAAGTGTTCGGTGTGGGTGGGTACGGGTGGGAAATATCTCTAGCCCGGGTGCGGGTTTTCCACAACCAACCACATGGCTATTCCTAGCGGGGAAGCACATGTTGTGGATTTCGGTCATTTGTGGTCAACAATTGAACAAATTCGACACTAATGCTATAAATAATGAAATTGAGGTATGTCAGTACAATATTTTTTTTTTGAGTAAGAAGAGGGAGCTTTTGAACCCTCGATTATATTAATTTAATTTGCATTTATATTATCACAAATTACAATAAAATTTCAACAATTACACTCCCAAGGATACTTATGCTTTTAATTGGCTCTATTCTAATAACTTTGGGTTTCTTGAACTTGCCCTCCCTAGACGACAATATGGAAATTAAAAGTTGGTCCTCGGATTAAGTTCTTTATCTGGCAACTTTCTCATGATAGTATTCCTACTAAAGACTTTTTATTCAAACGTAAATGTGGGCCGACTAATACTTGCCCCTGTGTAAATTACATCCTGAAACAAGCACCCATTTATTTCGAAATTGTACTGCACTGTATAGCATTCTCAAAAGGATTTCCTTTCCTCATTCCAAATTGGGGGAAAACTTTTGTAGTTTTTTTCACAAGCTCCGTCATGGTCCTTTGTTTCAAGCACAAATTGCTAATGTGTATTGGCTAATTTGGAAAGCTCGTAATAATTTTGTGTTCCAACAAAAAGAAATCCAACTCATACATATTGGACTCTAGCCAGACAGATGATCTCCACGCCATCACACAATATCTCGGTTACTGTCCCAACCCCCCTTTCTTGGAAACCCCCTCCAAGAGATTGGTTTAAACTTAATATTGATGGGGCATCCAAAAATAATCCCGAAACTGCCGGAATCGGGGGCATTATCAGAGATAGTAATGGCATATTTATTAACGCTTTTGCTAAGAATATAGGCATTGTTTCTAATAGTAAAGCTGAATGCTGGGCGCTAGTGGAAGGAATTAACCTCGCCAGAAGGCTGGATATTAAAAAACTCTTGGTCCAAACTGATTCCATGTTTTTAATCTCGACTCTTACCAGAAAGGATCAGCTGCACAGGGATCTCCACTCACTTCTGCAGGAGCTGTGGAGGAGATTGACTGAATTTGACGCTGTCGAAGTGGAGTTTGGGTACAGAGAGACAAATGGTGCAACAAACATTTTGGCGAAACTTGGAACTACTATGAACAACGATACTACGCTTACTTTTGAAATCTGCCACACCTTTTTGAACAACATTTTGTATAATGACTGTAATAGCATGTACCATCGGGCTTGTAAAACTACCCTGTAATGCCCAATCATCCATACATGGCCAATAATAAGCATATTGCATCAATGCATATAGTTATAATTCATTATTCATGATGCATGATCACGACTACTTGCTACACATGTGCCTTAATTGTGTTTTTAATACGTGATTGAATACTTTTCTTAAAATGTGCTTAACGCTGATATATTTGTCTTAATTGCAGTTCTGCATTTTAATTACATTTTAATATGATTAATTACATATGTAATTACTTGAAGTAATTCATATTAGACTAAAACCAAAAGTATGCAAAAGGGTGCAATTTGATTGGTTGGTTGACTAGGTTGCACAAGACCATTCTGCAATTGTTTACACTTGATTGTAATGAGTAAGCATCAGCCCATATCTTATCTCAAGCTAGAAAAACGTGGAGGAACCACAAGGATCCAGCAAATATAAGCCTTCAAATCATCATCCTCCATTTGGCCTTGTTTGGAATGGTAGATAAGTGAAGACTTTGAGTTTTGGTCTTCATTTTCACTTGTCTTCTTCCAAAAACGACCAGACCTATTAACTTAAGCTTCTCTTCTTATTTCTTCACTTCCATATTCACATAAGAGAATATCAAACCCTAAGAACTCATAGAAGTATAGCTAGAACAAGTTCTTCACCTTTTCTAGCTGAAAATCCTATGTTTTGAAGTTTGAATTCATCTCTAATCAAGGCTTCTAGCACACCTTATCTAAGACTGATCCTTTCACTTCATAAACCATATTGATTTTGAGGTAAGTTGAAGCTTTCATTTGCTCATCATAAGAACCTAATTATGTGTGCTTTAATGTGACTTTTGCTACGTGTTCTTCATGATGTTTGAATGATTGATGATTCATAACGATATGAAAGAATATGTTTTCAAAATGGGGGTATGGTACTTGATTGATGGTCGGGTAGGCAAGGGACGCGGGAGGGACCGGCGGACCCAACACATGGTGGCAAATACCTGAGGTCGAAAGACCAGTATGGAAAACCCACAATTCATGAAATAAAATACGGCTAATACCTGAGGTCGAAAGGCCGATATGGAAACCCCGTATTATCTATTGGCCAATTATGATGAACAGGTTCCGAAAACCAAAGCCTATTACTATCAGTCAAGTACCACACTTCAAGGGTACCCGAAAAAGAGAAGGATTTCAAAGAAAAGGATCATGAATGAAGTTATATGTGATATTGTACTTATTGAATGAATAACGTGTTATGTGATATATTGCTATTACATCAGTTTCAACTTGCTGAGCCATTAGCTCATTAGGTTCTTATGATGCAGGTAATGATGTACATGTTTAGAAGTTGACCTAGCCAAGAGCGGCCAGTCAGAGATTTGTTCATATGCCATGCTCCGAGCCATTTTTGTGGCCGAGCAGAAACTCTGATTTCATTTTGTTAGCCGCTCTATTATGGTTTTTGTACAATATAATTTTGTAAACAATGAATATATATATATATATATATATATATATATATATATATATTACAAGTTTGATTTCTTTTCAAAGCATATAACGTATGTTTGTATTAAAACCATAATGTTGAATATATATATATATATATATATATATATATATATATATATATATATATATATATATACGGGTTTTGAGAAAGTACAAAGTTTGATTTCTTTTCAAAGCATATAACGTATGTTTGTATTAAAACCATAATGTTTAAGTATATATATAAAAGGTTAGCATCCCTAACTTAATGGTGGTGATCCGATTGGATTCTGCAGTTAGGTTGCGGGGCGTTACATACCCTCTGTACTAAAACTCTTGTTTTGAAATCTTAATATAATAGTTGTTGGTCCTGTTAAAAAAAAACCATATTATTTATTAAATTAATATTTGGGTATGTGCAATCAATTCTAAGTTTTCAAGGGCTTTCTTTATTTAAATTTTTGTTGGCGTTGTACAAAGATGACATTTCTTGAGGAATTCAGTGCAGGTACACCTTTCAATTAAAATTTGAAATTACACACATGATTATGATAAACCGACGTAATATATTATATGTATGTTAAAAAATGGTAAATTACGTTTTGCACCCCAAAATTAACAGTATTTGGCATTTTACACCCTATCATTTGAATGGCAAAGTCCACCATCACAAAATATATCACATCGCAAAATATACTCTTCCTCAATTTCTTGTGATATTTTAAAACGCAATAATATATCGTGATATTTTATACATTTGAAGAATTTTCATTCTTCTTTATGTTTAGTTTTCTTACTTAATATTTATTTGGGTAAATTACAACCACCCTCAGGTATGGTCAATTACGAAACAACACTCCTTCTGTTTGGGTAATTACAATCACCCCCTCAACTTTAAATCTTTTTACACGTCCACCCTTGTTGTTACAAATTTAGTGGAATCTTTTGGATTATATGAAATATTCTCAACTTTGGACTCGTTTTATCCCATTCGAGCTCCATATTTTTTGAAGCCAGATGATCATAAGATATGTTTTTGGCTTGTATATATATCAGATTGTGGTGCATCAGAAACTGTATTTTTGCAGAAAAAGAGTTCAAACTAGAGAACATTCCACAAATCTAGATGATTATGTTGAATTTGACATCATAAAAGTGGAGATGTAAGAAGATTCATAGATGAGGGGTAGATGTAATTATCGAAACAGGAGGGATTTTTTTCATAATTTGACCATACCTCAGGGGTGATTGTAATTTATCCTATTTATTTTAATTATTTTACTTGTATATAAATTTTAAAAGAAACATAACTGTTGATTTATTTCATATCTTTTACATCGATTTTTTTTATATATAATTTCTAATTCGATTTTAATTTTCAAAGTAATTCAAAAGATCTTAATTTTCCATAAAATTAAGGGCTAAATACAGTTTGCACCCCTATACTATCACCACTGTTGCATTTACCTCCATGTACTATGAAATGCGACAAAACACCCCCTGCCATCCATCTCCGTTACAAAATCCGTCCATTTCAAATGTTGACTGACTTTTGAAGTAGCCGTTGGAAAACTTCTGACCAAAACACCCCTCTAATTGTGTATAAAAGGGGTGCATCATTCTTCACTCTTTGTACTCAATTCCTTTCCATTTTCTTTCTAATTTTCATTTCCAGCCCCTTTTTTACCCCAAATTTCTGAAAAAAAAAATTATATTCTAGAAATTATTTTTAATTTTTTTTTAAATTCATAATTAATCAGTTTAAAAATGTCTTTCAGTAGTTCAAATTCTCAAAATTCGTGTTTTAGGTTCAAACACTACATGTCATATTTTTCAGGAACCACTTGTCGATGCAATCGGAGCGCCGAAGTTCGACCATCTTGGACTGTCAATAATCCGTGTCGAAAATTTGCAGGATGTGCTCTAATTGGGATGTAAGTTCTTATTATAGTGCAAAATTTCTTTTTAGTTTGTACCTAACATTTACTTATTTTCTCATGTATGAAAATAGAAGCCCAACGGATGCAAGTTTTTACAATGGTTTGAACCTTAAATATGTGAAAAAGGGCTGGAGATTGGGCAAGGATTTCAAAGATTTTTTGATACAAAAAAAAAAGAGAAAATCAACATGCTAGAGGCTGTCAATGAAACACTAAAGTTGAACAATGAGAAACTGTTGGATAAATCTGCAATAAGTGAATTTGCCGAGGCGAGTGATCTTTGTCCTTAACACGTAATTTTCCCGCAACGGTGCTAACGGTTTAAACGGAAATTGTCTCCCAAGATACAACGGCAAAGACTTGGAATAGGAGCACTACAAATCCCAAGAATGGTGAAGTGTATTTTGTGTAGAACTTTTAGAGAGAATCTATAATGGGTAGACTAAATATGCAGTAGGATTTTTTGGATTGAAGTGAGGAATTATGGAAAAAACGGGGTCAATTTATAAGGTTTGGAAAGTAGTGTCCTTTGGAGCAAAAGGTACATAAACATACTGGTTGGGCCCAGATATGTGTTGTTTCGGCTAAGGAGTCGTTTGGGCCGAATCGGTTGCACCACTTCGAGTTGAGCCGGTTGGTTTGCATTGGTTCGACTGCACCAATACAAACCAGTCAGACCATATTCGAGATGGGCTTCGGTAAGGGAGAATCCAGTGGGTTGACGGCCCATGTCCTAATGTTTTTGGCCCGAAAAATAATATATTGCTTTGGGCCCAAGCCCAAATCCAAATCCAAATCCAAATTCAAATCCGATCCGTACGTACGGCGACGCGCGTGTGGGGACGATTCGAAACTCATAACATATAGGCCTTTCTCCCAAACAAAGTTGTATGCCCAAAGGGCGTGACCCTTAGTTCCAACATTGAGATACATAAATAGCTGAATACTTCTCTTCTTTTCCAATGTGGGATAACTCAAAATCCCACTTTCCTTATATTTTGGACTAGTAATTTTTCATTCACCACAAAATTGGTTTTATACTAATCTAATCCAAAGTTGATTTATATAATCAATTAGACCATACAATAACATTGATAAAAAAATTGTTCATGACTCAATTTTTAACCAATTTTCCCAACAATCCCCCACATGAATGAAAACGAGGGCATCGATTCTCTCTAGAGTTCCCACGAATAGTATTGCATCGGGATAGGTAGATTATAACTTTGAACCTTCCGTAATGGAGTTATATCGGATTTACTAGGCTGAGTAGTGAACGCGATACCTTGAACTGTCAGCCGTTCGTGTAAACCAAGAACATGCAACCCACACAATACTATTCTCACATTTCCTTAGTTCTCATGATTGTGTCCGTTTTGGCCCTGGACGCACATCTTGGATTCATAAGTGCTTGTCAAATTTTGAAGCGACCCTCACTTCATACACTTACATAGGTGATCTCCTATTAAAGGTATCATGCCAATACCTCACCTTTTTTATAAGGTTTTGGAATCATTAAAAGCATTTGCTTATCCTTTACCCTTTATGCAGGTTCTATTATCTTTCACGGGAATGAGTTAGGAATGAATTCCTTAGTGCTCGACTGAACTTTCTTAGCTTAGTTGTACCTTTTGAACCAGTTCTTGGGATCTCCAGTCAGCATAGTTGGGTTACCACTAAGATTGTCCTTAATTGATGGGTTTTAATCCCATTCCCCTAGATAGACATTGTAGTTGATCTCTTGGTAAACCTTTAGTCAACGGTTCCGCTAAATTGTCTTTAGACTTTATATAGTCTTTTGAAATTACTCCATTTGAGATCAACTGCCTTATGGTATTAGCCGGCGACGAATGTGTCTGGACTTACCATTATACATGCTGATTTGTGCCCTTCCAATTGCTGATTGACTATCGCAATGTATCAATATTGTCGGGGCTGGTTTCTTCCAACACGGAATATCTTCTAGGAAATTACGAAGCCATTCCACTTTTTCCCAAGCTTTATCTAAAGCTAGGAACTCCGATTCCATTGTGGATCGAGCTATACATGTTTGCTTTGTAGATTTTCATGACACAACAGCTCCACCTATAGTGAAAACGTAACCACTTGTGGATTTTGAATCCTTAGTATCGGATATCCAATTGGCATCACTATAGCCTTCTAGTACGGATGGATATCTTGTATAATGCAAACCAAAATCTAGAGTATATTTGAAGTATCTAAGTACTCTAGTTAATGCATTCCAATGGTCATTTCCAGGATTGCTTGTAAATCTACTTAATTTACTAACCGAATGAGCAATGTCTGGGCGAGTGCAGTTCATGACGTACATTAGACTGCCTATTATTTGAGAATATTCCAGTTGATCCACTGGTTCTCCTCGATTTTTGGCTAAGTGTATTCTCAAATTGATTGGGGTCGTAGCAGGTGGACTATCAATCATTTTAAACTTCCGTAGTACTTTCTCAATCTAATGAGATTGAGTGAGAACTAGTCCATTTTCATTTTTGATAATTTTTACTCCAAACATTACATCAGCTAGACGCATATCTTTCATGTCAAAATGTGTCGATAACATTTTCTTAGTTTTCACGATTATATCATGATTACGGCCCATAATTAACATGCCATCCACATAGAGACATATATGCACAAATTCATTTGGTGTGTTTTTAATGTATACACATTTATCACACTCATTTATTTTAAACCCATTTGCTAGTATCGTTCTATCAAATTTTTCATGCCATTGCTTGGGAGCTTGTTTTGGTCCATAAAGTGACTTCACAAGTTTACATACTTTGGACTCTTGTCCATGAGCAACAAAACCTTCAGGTTGTTCCAGTATATTTCTTTTTCTAATTTACCATTTAGAAAGGCTGTCTTAACGTCCATTTGGTGAATTTCTAGATTGTGCAAAGCAGCAGTTGCTAGAAGTACTCTAATTGATGTGATTCTCGTTACGGGCGAATAAGTATCAAAGAAATCTAGACCTTCCTTTTGTCTAAATCCTTTGACTACTAATCTTGCCTTGTATTTATCAATCGAGCCATCGGCTTTGTACTTTCTTTTGAGAATCCATTTACAGCCTAACGGCTTATTTCCCGGAGGTAGATCAACCAATACCCACGTATGATTTTGCATAATCGAATCAATTTCACTATTGATTGCTTCTTTCCAAAGTAGTGCTTCGGGAGTGGATAAAGCTTCTTTTATGGTCCTTGGATCATTTTCCATAGTATACTTTAGGAATTCCAGTCCAAAGGACTTAGCAATTTTTGCCCTTGTATTTCGTCTAGGTTCTTCATCACTTTGAAGACCACCATTAGCAGTTTCATATGTTCTTTTGTTAGAACTAGTTGCTGATTTTTCTTTATAGGGAAATCTATCCTCAAAAAATGCAACATTTCTTGATTCAATGATTGTGCCTTCATTCATATCAAGAACATCAGACTTATGTATTAAACATCGATATGCACTACTGTTGTTTGCTTAACCAATAAAAATGCAATCAACAGTTTTAGGCCCAATTTTTATTTGTTTCGGTTTAGGTACTTCTACCTTAGCCAAACACTCCCATACTTTTAAGTATTTATAAGACGGCTTGTGACCTTTCCATAATTCATAACGGGTTTCTTTCTTTTCTCGGTGCAGAATTTTATTAAGAATACGATTGGCTGAGAGGAGTGCTTCCCCCCACAACTTCTGAGGTAAACCCAAATTTATTAACATTGCATTCATCATTTCTTTATGAGTCCGATTTTTGCGTTCAGCAACACCATTTGATTGGGGTGAGTAAGGTGCCGTAGTTTGATGAATAATGTCTATTTGAGAACAAAATTCATCAAATGGAGCACCATATTCTCCACCTCTATCACTTCGAATCATTTTGATTTTTCTTCCAAGTTGATTTTCTACTTCAACTTTGTAGCATTTGAAAGTTTCTAAGGCCTCGTCTTTGCTCCATAGCAAAAACACATAACAATATTTTGTGCAATCGTCAATAAATGTAATAAAATATTTCTTTCCTCCTCTAGTTTACACAAATTTTAAATCACAAATATCACTGTGAATTAAATCTAGAGGTTCTGTTATTCTTTCTACATAATTAAATGACAATTTGGTCATTTTTGCTTCTACACAAGTTTCACATTTCTTTTGAGAATCGAATTTAAGATGTGGTAGTAGTTCTAAGTCTACTAACTTCTTAAGTGTTTTAAAATTCACATGTCCCAATCTAACATGCCATAATTTAGAACAGTCTATCAAGTACATAGAATTAGTAATTTTATTATCATCAAGCTTGTGAACAAGCGTCATTACATTCATCTTTACAAGGCCGTTATCAACATAGCCTTTCCCTATAAAACAACCATTCTTGGTGAGAATTAGTTTCTCAGCCTCAAGAACTAACTTAAAACCAGCCTTGGTGAGCAGCGTTCCGAAAATTAGTTTTTTACGGATGTCCGGAACGTGCAGCACATTAACCAAAGTGAGCTCCTTCCCGAAGGTGAGCTTCAAAATAACCTTTCCTATGCCTACAATGTCCAAGGTTGCAGAGTTTCCCACGAACACCTTTTGACCGTTGATTGGAGTGTAGGAGGAGAATGACTCCTTGTTGGAGCATATATGGCGAGTTGCACCCGTATCGAGCCACCATTCATTTGGATTGTCCACCAAATTAGCTTCAAAGACTACGGCACACAAGTTGAGTTCGGACATGTCGATAGGAACACTTTTGTCTTCGACCATGTTAGCTTGCTTCTTGGGTTGACGACAATCCTTTGCCATGTGATTAGGCTTGCCGCAATTGTGACACGTTCCATTGAACTTGAACTTCTTTGGCTTCCATTTTCTTTTGCCGTTGTTGCTTCCATTTCCACCGCCACTAGCACTTCCTTGAACCTTCCTTTTCTTGCAAACCTGTATGTTTGGTTCCATAAGATGTGCTTTAGCCTCCATTTGCTGCTTGCCGGTTTTAGACTCCGTCTTTCGATTATCTTCTTCAATCCTTAACCTCACGATAAGATCTTCAAGCCCCATTTCCTTGCGTTTGTGCTTGAGATAATTCTTGAAATCTTTGAGTTTTACTGTCCACCATTTTCAAGTCCAAAAACTTTCCGACGATGAATTTCTTCAACCCGGCATCTTCGGTTTTGTACTTCTTTTCTAAGGACTCCCACAGTTCCTTATCGGTTTTGATTCCACTATTCACATTGTACAGTGAATCATCTAGAGCATTCAAGATGTGGTTCCGACACTAGAAGTCGGAATGGGTCCAAGCATCCCACGCAATCCTTGTTTCCAAGGTAGCTTCGGCATTAGGCACAACGGGCGTGACCCTTAGTTCCAACATTGAGATATATAAATAGCTCAATACTTCTCTACTTTTCCAATGTGGGATAACTCAAAATCCCACTTTCCTTATATTTTGGACTAGTAATTTTTCATTCACCACAAAATTGGTTTTATACTAATCTAATCCAAAAGTTGATTTATATAATCAATTAGACCATACAATAATATTGATAAAAAATTGTTCATGACTCAATTGTTAACCAATTTTCCCAACAGAAACTCCATGAGGTAGCTCTCAATTTGACGAGAACCAACACTGAAATGATGATGAAGATGCAAGGCATGGAAGAAAAACTCAAAATATTAGAACGTGGAGCATCAAACTACAAGAAGACAATTATAATTCTCAAAATAGTTGTGATATTGGCTTTTTTCCTGATTCTATTAAGTTGGTTAGGACAAGGCTCAAACAAAAAAACGAGCTATTTATATGTAATGTAGATTAGCAATGTGTTGAGTGTAGATTTTACACTCGATATGTTTACTTTACGTGGATCTTTTGTTTAGATTTAATTATATTTGTGCTTTAATTGATTGATTTTGTGTTTTATAGGTGAAAAACGAGAATTAGGTGTCCATGAAGGAAAAAGATCAAAAATAAAGGAAAAACTTGCAAATTGGGAAATAAATCAAATTAGGAGAAGGAATCTCGCCGCAACTTTGGCAGTGTTCACCATTTCAACCATATCTCTCTCATACGAACTCCGCATTAGGTAATTTTGGCGGCATTGAAAAGCTAATTTCAAGGGCTAGAATTCGCATTTACGCAACCTTCCAAAATTCGGACTCTAACATGGCTAAAATCGAAGAACAAATCATGATGGGGGAAAGCGGCGGAAATTGATTCCTATTAGGTTTCCACTACTTCTTTATCAAGAAAAGCCTATAAAAGCAACATGTCTCTACACCATAAGCACAAAATTTTACACCACAAAACACGAAGAACGAAGATCAACGAAGACTCAAGCATAGGTTTTCGTATTTATTTTATTTATTTTATTTTGCTTATCATAAGAATTACGAGTAGCTAAGTTTTTAATCTAGGATTTTATTAGAACCCTATGTGGTGATTCAAACCTATTTTGCTAGTATTATGCAAGTTTAATTCCATGATTATTTCTTCTATTTGATCTTATTTAGTGCATGAAGCTAATTTATGTGACTATGTGTTATTGTTAGAATTGAATCGACAGATCATTTTAATAATTAGAACAAGGATAGAAGAACCTTCGAGTAATTTTCACCGAATGAGTGTGTCAATTGCATGTGGTGTCGTAGACATACAGATATCACCTTAGGTAGCCATTTACGAGACTTGTTAGTTAATGCTTTATTCATAATTGGTTTGCATAGACATATAGTGAACTATTTATGAATGATAGACTTATAATACATGCAGTAGCGGGTTATAAGTAATTTCGTGTCTCGGGTTAATAATCGGGAATCGTAACTTGCATGATAGAGGTTTAATTTGGTGATGAATTATTATTGCATAGGGGAAGATAAAATCCTAGATCTATTTTTATTGATATATTCTCGTGTTTATTTGTTTTCATAATTAGTTTAATTATTTAGTTGATTAAAATTGACAACCTTGCGTAGGCTGGATAAAAATCATAGTTGTTAGAATTTGGTACTTAGGATTAGATAATTTGAGTATTCCCCGTGGGATCGACATCCGACTCTTACGAGTCCACTTTTACTACTTGTTTGCGATACGTGCACTTGTGTATTAGGTATTTAGCCCAACACAATGTAAATAAAATATCCTAGAAATTGAAATGTAGATTTTGCGATGAAACAAGAAAAATAGCTATTTGTATGTAAAAGTAGATTATCTATATAAATGAAATATCCTGTAAATTCATCTAAAAATATCAAAAGTACCATAACAGATCCAAAGTATAAAAATATAATTCAAAATCATTAAATATATCAATAAAAACCTACAAAATAACTTTCAAACCTCCTCCACGAGTAAATATAAAGGTAAAATACGTTTCTGGCATTTTAACCTGCATAAAAACATGAAAAATAGGTGAATCGCAGTAGCTAACATCCCCAAAATTCCCAAAAATTCCCAAAATTTTGAAAACCCCTAAAACCCAAAAATCCCCAAATTCTACTCAATATAGAAACCATCTCTTCAAAATCCTTTTCAAATAGATTCCCAAAACTGAATTTCAAAAAAATTCAAAACCCCCAAAATCCTTCACTGTTAAACCCCAAAATCCCCAATTTCAAAAAAACATAACTTTAAATACAAAATAGAGCTTGTATTGTAAATACTAATCCAAAACCGTAAAATTTGTATTGATAATTCTGTGAAAGTATGGTTGTAACCGAATCCTTGAAGATCTAAACCCAGTTCTGAGTGGAATAAAACCCCAAAAAATCCCAACCCTAAATTAAGCGAAAATTTCAGAACTTACCTTTGTTTACACCAAGTTCTCTTCAAATTGCTTCAAAGACATCTATGATGTGTTGAATCGTAGGGGAGAAGATAAATGACAGGGGAAGAGGGGAAAATTTCTTCCAATGTGTTTTGCTGAACGTGTTTGATATTTTTTTTCAAATTACAAAGTTTCAAATAAAAGGAAGGGTAAAAATATAATTACACAGCTGAAACTAACACCATTAGTTATGTAAGAGTTGACTGTTAAGGTGAGGGGTATTTTGTCGCATGTCATAGTACATGAGGTAAATGCGACAGTGGTGATAGTATAAGTGTGCAAACTGTATTTAGCGCTAAAATTAGTATATATTAAAAAAAAATAGAATGAGAACTGTCGGAGATTATTAACTGTTTTCAAATGTGTAGTTAAATGGATTAATTAAAATAAGGCTTTACATATATTATTTAGAAGAAAAAAAACTAAAAAACTATAATACACCATGAAAAACCCTTCAAAAGTTAATATACCGTGATATATTGATTTTTGGGTTAAAATTTCACAAGGAATTGATGTGGAGTGCATTGTGAAACGAGAATTATAATTTGAGGGTGGACTTTGGTAATTTTGAAATATTGGCGTGCAAAGCGCCAATTAGGGTTAATTATGGGGTGCAAAATGCAATTCAGCCATGTTAAAATGTAGGATCACTGCAAAATTCCAATTACCCCTAAACTTTGGGACAAGTACAGATAAATCCCCAACTCAAAAACTAACATACGGGTCAGTCCCCAGTAATGTTTCACTAGCGGGTCAGTCCCTACAGCAAACATAGACATGCAGTTCAGTCCCTGACCCCACTTTTTTCCACTTTATACACTCTCTCTCCTCTCTCCTCTCTCCTCTTTCTTCTATTTCTTCTACACTCTCTCTCCTCTCTCCTCTTTCTTCTACACTCTCTCTCATCTCTCCTTTTTCTTCCATTTTTTCTCTTCTGCTTCTCTCTCCTCTTCGTTTCCTCATATTCTCTGTTACAACTTTTTGTTTTCCGACCGCGAAAAAAAACTGTAATTTCCCACAATGGCAGCAAATGGTGAATCAAACCCCATCGCCCGCTGGTATTATTGGAAGTTGTCGGTACAATGATTCTCTGCACATCATTTCCATTAAGAATGATTCGACTTTAAAGGAGATCTATGAATCTATCTTAATGAAGTGGAACGATATACATCCCGACAAATTGGTGCTCCAATACTTGGCTCCCCGTGAAAGAATGTTCGTCACACTGACTTCTGACGAAGACGTGGTGAATATGGTTACATTGCATTTGGTAATGCACATGAGTGTGGTCGACATTATGGTGAGCCGCACTGATGAACTTGATGGGCGTAGAAGGAGGACCCCCAGCAACGGGTATGCAGCCATTCTGTTTTGTATGCATTTGCAATTTGTTTATGTAATCATAGCATATAATATAATACTACATAGTATCGTGTTACTATAGTGATAGTGTAGAATAACTAAGCTCGTAGTATCATATAAGGCTACTAATAGTATTGAATCATTGTATATCAAGTATCTTATAAATTGAGTTCTCGTATGCAAGCATTCCACTCAAAGTACTTATTTCAATTGTTACAATTTATTTGTAGTCCACTGTAATAATCCAATTTGTTTCATTGTTTTTGCATTTTCCAGTGAGTCTGTTAGTTCCAACAGTCCGTTGCAAATTGAGTACAATCCGGTTGGAGATTCAATTGATGCATGGAGACATTGCATACGCGGGGAGAATCAAATTTTCAAAGATGCTAATGATTTTAGGTTTATGTTAAAAAATTACTGCATTGCTAACAATCGAACCTTTAAGTACAAGAAAAATGATCAACAAAAGATCATAGCCGTATGCATTGTTGAAAATTGCAAATGGAGGGTTTATGCATCAGTTCATAAATCAGACAAGTTATTCGGCATTCGCAAATGTATTCTTGAGCACAGTTGTGGTGATGCTACTCTTCGTACAAGGGGTCATCCCAAAGCCGATGCTACGTGGATTTCGCAACTTATGAAACAAAAATTGAGAGATGAGCCAGGTTACAAACCAATTGCTATTTTGAATGAGGTCCAAAGAAAGTATGGTGTGGAGCTTAAGTACTATACGGCGTGGAGAGGTAAGGAAAAAGCAATGTATGACATTCATGGGGATGAGTCGAGCTGTTATGATAAACTGAGACGTTATTGTCGTGCACTAAAACAGAATAACCCTGGTAGTTGTGCCGATTATGAGATTGACCCTCAAACTCAAAAGTTTCTTCGGATCTTTATTAGTTTTGGAAATTCTATTTTGGGTTTCCACCGTGGGTGTAGGCAAATGATATGTTTGGATGGGACTCATATTAAAAATAAGTACAAAGGTTGTTTACTTTCTGCTGTGTCCAAAGATCCAAATGATGAGTTATACACATTGGCCTATGCAATTGTTGATGCCGAGAATGACAGGAATTGGGAGTGGTTTTGTAATAAGCTGAAAGAGATTCTTGTTTATCACAATGGGGGTTTATTGAAAAATTACACAATTTTCTCTGATCGTCATTCGGGGCTTATTAAAGCCATTCCACTGGTATTTCCTGGTAGCAACCATGCTTATTGTTTGCGACATTTGGAGGATAACTTTAGAACAAAGGTTCTAAGATCGTATCCATTGCACAACAAAGCATATTGGGTGAGTGTTCTACATAAGGCTGCAATTGCTCCTACTCGGCAAGAGTTTGAGGAACATGTATCTCATATAGTTCAATCAATGCCTCGTGCGGAATCATTTATCCGAGACTCTGATCCCAATCGTTGGGCCAATGCATACTTTTCTGGGGATAGATGGGGAATAATGAACAGTAACCAAGTTGAATGTTGGAATGGTTGGGTTAAAGATGAACGATCTTTGCCAGTTCCATCCATGATTGATATGATACGAATCAAAATAATGAAGATGATAGGTAATCGACGAGAAGATTCTTTAGTCATGACTGGTACAGTGTGTCCAAGAGTTGAAAAGAGATTATTAATCAACTATACGGCCTCTCGCTTATTAAAATATACCAGATCCAGTGGTACGCGTTATGAGGTGTATGAAGAGGATAAGTCGTATGGTGTTGATTTAGAGACTAGGACCTGTACTTGCAAATCTTGGCAGTTGGATAAACTTCCGTGCAAACATGCATGTGCAGGTATTGAGTCGAAAGGATATTCGGTATTTGAATTTGTTGATCCTTGCTTCCGGGTTGATTTGTACAAAGAAGTATACAAGTACACAAGTAATCCAATTCCTTCTTTTGATGAGGACTTTGATTTGTACAATGCACAAACAAATCATGGCCCGGAAGATGTATTTATTAATCCACCTGCATCGAAAGCTCTACCAGGCCGTAGAAGGACGAAAAGAATTCCATCGCAAGTCGAAACCCGTGCTACGAAGTGTGCACGGTGTGGTAAACCTGGACATAATCGCCGTACGTGCAAACAACCAGTCCCGTAGCACTACTCTGTTTCTACTTTCTTTTTATGTTGTTTGTACTTTGTTGACGTGTACTTCGTACTATTTATCCATTTGTATGTACCGTGATATGACTGTTTTAGTTACAATATAGCGCACTGTTTTGGTTATAATAGTATTGTTATTACGTTGATATGGTATAACGTACAACCTAATATGGTTCACAGAAGAATAATAAGTGAATCGATTTGAATTTTATGACCGTTACAATAATATAGCCGTTATTTTTGTCGTCAGAACTTATAAAAAGCATGTAATTATGTTCGTCTGCTTCTCATTCATGGCTTCTTCCAGTAGCAACTCTCAAAAGAGTAGCTTAAAATATAAAAAAGATAACTGCAAGCGTCGTGATTGTGGGAAAAAAACAATAATCATGGTTTCGGAGACAAGTTTGAATCCAGGGAGGCTATTTTATTGTTGCCCAGACCATGGCTATTCTCATTGGTGTGAGCCATTTGAAATTGGGCAAACTTTCCCCCACAACTATTCTCGATATGAAGAAAGTGAAGCTACGAGTGGATCGACGAACCAAGTTCATCGCGAAAGTAAAGTGAAGAATTCCAGAGATGAAGCTGGAGTAATTCAAAGTTTGATAGTGTTAAACCTAGTACTATTTGCAGTTTACATGATTTGTCAAACCTATGTATTGTTTCTTAACTAATCACCGTAACAATACGAGTTAAAAGTTAGTGTCGTGTATTGTAGCTCGTTAATCGTATTGTAATGTCAATGTGTAAGTACTTTGGGTACTTACAAATAAATTAACTCTATCGATGAATCAATTGTTGTTGTTCGTAATAAATGTACTCGTACAATATAGTGATAAATATTGCTCTACTACTGTTCTGTATATCACGTTCACAATTCACGCATGGATCGTACAATATCTACGTATTATAGTTCCTACAATATAGTACTTCTGTACTGTACTAATGGTACCCTTGTTATAGTACCATTTGGGGTTAACACGACCATATAAAACCATCTCATTCCTCATTTATTCATTTTGTGACTCATTTAAAAGAATTGAGACAACTTGGGAGTTGATAGTTGTTGAATATGGTCACTTGTGATGAAAACAATCACTTATACATAGAAGCCTTGCACATTAGTAGTGTATCTTGTAAGGAATTCGATACATTTGTTCCATTTTGAACCCCAAAGTTAAAACTAACATAAAAAAACCTTACAACCTTAATTTAAAACATATTTAATGTCTTTCCCACACTTATGGATCACAGATAAATAAAAAAAAATCGAGCAATTCAAGTCATCACTATTATGGTATTGATTGGTCTAACGACTAGTATATTCGGTGGCGTGTATATGGATGGACGGAACCGTTGGTTGGTATCCGTGTCCCAACGGTAGAGTACTTATGTACTGTACTAATAGTACCCTTGTTATAGTATCATTTGGGGTCAATACAACCATAGAAAACCATCTCATCCCTCATTTATTCATTTTGTGACTCATTTACAAGAATTGAAACAACTTGGGAGTTGATAGTTGTTGAATATGGTCACTTGTGATGAAAACAATCACTTATACATAGAAGCCTTGCACATTAGTAGTGTATCTTGTAAGGAATTCGATACATTTGTTCCATTTTGAACCCCAAAGTTAAAACTAACATAAAAATACCTTACAACCTTAATTTAAAACATATTTAATGTCTTTCCCAAACTTATGGATCACAAATGTGCAAAACAAATTTGAGCAATTCAAGTTATCAACATTATGGTATTCCTCATTTTAGGTAATGGTATAGATGGGGTAGGTTATACGCATCGACAAGAAACTAACATAGTATTAAAAACTAATTTGCAAAACACTTACACTGTTCAAAATAGGTGTCACAACACCACAAAAATGGGACAAGTTTTAAAACCATCATCGCACGAAAACACTAATCTAAAAGTACTTGTTCATGCAAAGACAGTCAAAAGCATATTGTTCGTGACAATCACAACCCAAAAACACCCATAAAACAGATTGTTCAAAAATAATTTTAAAAATTGTTCAAAATATGTTCAAAGCATCAGCATCTATTGCCTCTCTATCCACGCCCTGGTGCTTTAAGAAGACAAGTGCTAGTTTTGGACGGAGTTTTTTGATCAAGCAAGTTTTCGCCTTTTCCCAAGTCTCAGCGTCATCTCTAGCATGGCAATATGCCCACATGCAGACAAAAATCCCGCAATCATCATTCCCTTCCTGTTGTTGGCATCCTTCTACCCATTCGACATGTGAAGGTATATCCAACGCGGTTTTATTTTCAATCACCCTGCTATAATAACTCGCCTACAAAAATATACTATTATATTAGTATACATGTATTTGCATTACCATATTGCAGCACCGTTCAATCACAATACCCAAACTATGGATTAATAAAACATATACCACATTCCCCAATATATAAATTAAAGAAGTAATAATCGATTTAAGGACTTACGATATAATCTGCAATTCCTGGGCTCGTCGGAGAATGGGCTAGGGAGTTCCAATGCCGAAAAACTTTTTCGTTTGGGTCCAACACAAGCAAGAACCAGTGATCTTTGGGATTTATAGGTATCAGAACATATTTTTTGCTGTAGAGACGTGCTATTCCAAGCTTCTCAACTGCGGTAGATCCAAAATATGTTAAGCTCTTTAAAAAGGTATCCAACTCTGTATCACCCATCTTTCTGAAGTCCATTCGATCTCGTGCCAGTATCTCATACTACGAAACATAATAAAAAAAATATAAGATAAACCAGTATACACAGAATGCAACATCTTTGTTAAACCAATATATACCTGGGCAGGGGTCTCGAGATAATCAATCTCATGCCCATGTTCCTCCATGATCGCTTCGGAATTTAACAGGCTCATGTATATGTCGATGTGCTCCCCACTCAGATGCTGATCAAACAAAAGATCGCACATATGCTTTCCAGTCAATACGTTGGGGCCTCTTTCGATCACAGTTGCACTACAATAGAAATAAACATGCACTATTTGTTAAGTACGCCGATACTACATAAGAAGTTATTATATACCAAATGTTCAGTAAGTTAGTGATTTTACCTCAAATCAACATCAACGAGGTACCCATCAAGTACTGCCCTCTCTACATCAGTAAGCTCATCTCGGCATACATAGTCTGTTCTCCCCTGGTACGTAGAATTATCTACAACAACCTATATCCAAAAGAATCATTAGTGATAATAGTAATAACAATAATAATAATAATAATAATAGTTATTATTAAATTATAAGGAATAATTACTGTTGTGGGCAGTTTAGTAGAGACTACGCTGATTTCTTGTCCTCGACTCTTTCTTCTTCGATTGTCTTCTCTTGCCTTCGACCTTCTCTCCCTCTCCATGTTCAGTACTTTTATCAAGGTTTCTTCTTCATCTTCTTCTTGTTGTTCTCCTTCTTTCTCTTTTTTCGAGGGGAAGGACCCGCGCGAGACCAGT
>NW_012194258.1:1170683-1191523 GCF_000504015.1 Erythranthe guttata | reverse complement strand
AAAAAAGAGCAAAAGAGCCGTCCGAGACGCCAGTGCAGCCCGTAGCGGGCCTCCCCCACCGTTGGTCTTTACCTTCGGACATGTCGATAGGAACACTTTTGTCTTCGACCATGTTAGCTTGCTTCTTGGGTTGACGACAATCCTTTGCCATGTGATTAGGCTTGCCGCAATTGTGACACGTTCCATTGAACTTGAACTTCTTTGGCTTCCATTTTCTTTTGCCGTTGTTGCTTCCATTTCCACCGCCACTAGCACTTCCTTGAACCTTCCTTTTCTTGCAAACCTGTATGTTTGGTTCCATAAGATGTGCTTTAGCCTCCATTTGCTGCTTGCCGGTTTTAGACTCCGTCTTTCGATTATCTTCTTCAATCCTTAACCTCACGATAAGATCTTCAAGCCCCATTTCCTTGCGTTTGTGCTTGAGATAATTCTTGAAATCTTTGAGTTTTACTGTCCACCATTTTCAAGTCCAAAAACTTTCCGACGATGAATTTCTTCAACCCGGCATCTTCGGTTTTGTACTTCTTTTCTAAGGACTCCCACAGTTCCTTATCGGTTTTGATTCCACTATTCACATTGTACAGTGAATCATCTAGAGCATTCAAGATGTGGTTCCGACACTAGAAGTCGGAATGGGTCCAAGCATCCCACGCAATCCTTGTTTCCAAGGTAGCTTCGGCATTAGGCACAACGGGCGTGACCCTTAGTTCCAACATTGAGATATATAAATAGCTCAATACTTCTCTACTTTTCCAATGTGGGATAACTCAAAATCCCACTTTCCTTATATTTTGGACTAGTAATTTTTCATTCACCACAAAATTGGTTTTATACTAATCTAATCCAAAAGTTGATTTATATAATCAATTAGACCATACAATAATATTGATAAAAAATTGTTCATGACTCAATTGTTAACCAATTTTCCCAACAGAAACTCCATGAGGTAGCTCTCAATTTGACGAGAACCAACACTGAAATGATGATGAAGATGCAAGGCATGGAAGAAAAACTCAAAATATTAGAACGTGGAGCATCAAACTACAAGAAGACAATTATAATTCTCAAAATAGTTGTGATATTGGCTTTTTTCCTGATTCTATTAAGTTGGTTAGGACAAGGCTCAAACAAAAAAACGAGCTATTTATATGTAATGTAGATTAGCAATGTGTTGAGTGTAGATTTTACACTCGATATGTTTACTTTACGTGGATCTTTTGTTTAGATTTAATTATATTTGTGCTTTAATTGATTGATTTTGTGTTTTATAGGTGAAAAACGAGAATTAGGTGTCCATGAAGGAAAAAGATCAAAAATAAAGGAAAAACTTGCAAATTGGGAAATAAATCAAATTAGGAGAAGGAATCTCGCCGCAACTTTGGCAGTGTTCACCATTTCAACCATATCTCTCTCATACGAACTCCGCATTAGGTAATTTTGGCGGCATTGAAAAGCTAATTTCAAGGGCTAGAATTCGCATTTACGCAACCTTCCAAAATTCGGACTCTAACATGGCTAAAATCGAAGAACAAATCATGATGGGGGAAAGCGGCGGAAATTGATTCCTATTAGGTTTCCACTACTTCTTTATCAAGAAAAGCCTATAAAAGCAACATGTCTCTACACCATAAGCACAAAATTTTACACCACAAAACACGAAGAACGAAGATCAACGAAGACTCAAGCATAGGTTTTCGTATTTATTTTATTTATTTTATTTTGCTTATCATAAGAATTACGAGTAGCTAAGTTTTTAATCTAGGATTTTATTAGAACCCTATGTGGTGATTCAAACCTATTTTGCTAGTATTATGCAAGTTTAATTCCATGATTATTTCTTCTATTTGATCTTATTTAGTGCATGAAGCTAATTTATGTGACTATGTGTTATTGTTAGAATTGAATCGACAGATCATTTTAATAATTAGAACAAGGATAGAAGAACCTTCGAGTAATTTTCACCGAATGAGTGTGTCAATTGCATGTGGTGTCGTAGACATACAGATATCACCTTAGGTAGCCATTTACGAGACTTGTTAGTTAATGCTTTATTCATAATTGGTTTGCATAGACATATAGTGAACTATTTATGAATGATAGACTTATAATACATGCAGTAGCGGGTTATAAGTAATTTCGTGTCTCGGGTTAATAATCGGGAATCGTAACTTGCATGATAGAGGTTTAATTTGGTGATGAATTATTATTGCATAGGGGAAGATAAAATCCTAGATCTATTTTTATTGATATATTCTCGTGTTTATTTGTTTTCATAATTAGTTTAATTATTTAGTTGATTAAAATTGACAACCTTGCGTAGGCTGGATAAAAATCATAGTTGTTAGAATTTGGTACTTAGGATTAGATAATTTGAGTATTCCCCGTGGGATCGACATCCGACTCTTACGAGTCCACTTTTACTACTTGTTTGCGATACGTGCACTTGTGTATTAGGTATTTAGCCCAACACAATGTAAATAAAATATCCTAGAAATTGAAATGTAGATTTTGCGATGAAACAAGAAAAATAGCTATTTGTATGTAAAAGTAGATTATCTATATAAATGAAATATCCTGTAAATTCATCTAAAAATATCAAAAGTACCATAACAGATCCAAAGTATAAAAATATAATTCAAAATCATTAAATATATCAATAAAAACCTACAAAATAACTTTCAAACCTCCTCCACGAGTAAATATAAAGGTAAAATACGTTTCTGGCATTTTAACCTGCATAAAAACATGAAAAATAGGTGAATCGCAGTAGCTAACATCCCCAAAATTCCCAAAAATTCCCAAAATTTTGAAAACCCCTAAAACCCAAAAATCCCCAAATTCTACTCAATATAGAAACCATCTCTTCAAAATCCTTTTCAAATAGATTCCCAAAACTGAATTTCAAAAAAATTCAAAACCCCCAAAATCCTTCACTGTTAAACCCCAAAATCCCCAATTTCAAAAAAACATAACTTTAAATACAAAATAGAGCTTGTATTGTAAATACTAATCCAAAACCGTAAAATTTGTATTGATAATTCTGTGAAAGTATGGTTGTAACCGAATCCTTGAAGATCTAAACCCAGTTCTGAGTGGAATAAAACCCCAAAAAATCCCAACCCTAAATTAAGCGAAAATTTCAGAACTTACCTTTGTTTACACCAAGTTCTCTTCAAATTGCTTCAAAGACATCTATGATGTGTTGAATCGTAGGGGAGAAGATAAATGACAGGGGAAGAGGGGAAAATTTCTTCCAATGTGTTTTGCTGAACGTGTTTGATATTTTTTTTCAAATTACAAAGTTTCAAATAAAAGGAAGGGTAAAAATATAATTACACAGCTGAAACTAACACCATTAGTTATGTAAGAGTTGACTGTTAAGGTGAGGGGTATTTTGTCGCATGTCATAGTACATGAGGTAAATGCGACAGTGGTGATAGTATAAGTGTGCAAACTGTATTTAGCGCTAAAATTAGTATATATTAAAAAAAAATAGAATGAGAACTGTCGGAGATTATTAACTGTTTTCAAATGTGTAGTTAAATGGATTAATTAAAATAAGGCTTTACATATATTATTTAGAAGAAAAAAAACTAAAAAACTATAATACACCATGAAAAACCCTTCAAAAGTTAATATACCGTGATATATTGATTTTTGGGTTAAAATTTCACAAGGAATTGATGTGGAGTGCATTGTGAAACGAGAATTATAATTTGAGGGTGGACTTTGGTAATTTTGAAATATTGGCGTGCAAAGCGCCAATTAGGGTTAATTATGGGGTGCAAAATGCAATTCAGCCATGTTAAAATGTAGGATCACTGCAAAATTCCAATTACCCCTAAACTTTGGGACAAGTACAGATAAATCCCCAACTCAAAAACTAACATACGGGTCAGTCCCCAGTAATGTTTCACTAGCGGGTCAGTCCCTACAGCAAACATAGACATGCAGTTCAGTCCCTGACCCCACTTTTTTCCACTTTATACACTCTCTCTCCTCTCTCCTCTCTCCTCTTTCTTCTATTTCTTCTACACTCTCTCTCCTCTCTCCTCTTTCTTCTACACTCTCTCTCATCTCTCCTTTTTCTTCCATTTTTTCTCTTCTGCTTCTCTCTCCTCTTCGTTTCCTCATATTCTCTGTTACAACTTTTTGTTTTCCGACCGCGAAAAAAAACTGTAATTTCCCACAATGGCAGCAAATGGTGAATCAAACCCCATCGCCGCTGGTATTATTGGAAGTTGTCGGTACAATGATTCTCTGCACATCATTTCCATTAAGAATGATTCGACTTTAAAGGAGATCTATGAATCTATCTTAATGAAGTGGAACGATATACATCCCGACAAATTGGTGCTCCAATACTTGGCTCCCCGTGAAAGAATGTTCGTCACACTGACTTCTGACGAAGACGTGGTGAATATGGTTACATTGCATTTGGTAATGCACATGAGTGTGGTCGACATTATGGTGAGCCGCACTGATGAACTTGATGGGCGTAGAAGGAGGACCCCCAGCAACGGGTATGCAGCCATTCTGTTTTGTATGCATTTGCAATTTGTTTATGTAATCATAGCATATAATATAATACTACATAGTATCGTGTTACTATAGTGATAGTGTAGAATAACTAAGCTCGTAGTATCATATAAGGCTACTAATAGTATTGAATCATTGTATATCAAGTATCTTATAAATTGAGTTCTCGTATGCAAGCATTCCACTCAAAGTACTTATTTCAATTGTTACAATTTATTTGTAGTCCACTGTAATAATCCAATTTGTTTCATTGTTTTTGCATTTTCCAGTGAGTCTGTTAGTTCCAACAGTCCGTTGCAAATTGAGTACAATCCGGTTGGAGATTCAATTGATGCATGGAGACATTGCATACGCGGGGAGAATCAAATTTTCAAAGATGCTAATGATTTTAGGTTTATGTTAAAAAATTACTGCATTGCTAACAATCGAACCTTTAAGTACAAGAAAAATGATCAACAAAAGATCATAGCCGTATGCATTGTTGAAAATTGCAAATGGAGGGTTTATGCATCAGTTCATAAATCAGACAAGTTATTCGGCATTCGCAAATGTATTCTTGAGCACAGTTGTGGTGATGCTACTCTTCGTACAAGGGGTCATCCCAAAGCCGATGCTACGTGGATTTCGCAACTTATGAAACAAAAATTGAGAGATGAGCCAGGTTACAAACCAATTGCTATTTTGAATGAGGTCCAAAGAAAGTATGGTGTGGAGCTTAAGTACTATACGGCGTGGAGAGGTAAGGAAAAAGCAATGTATGACATTCATGGGGATGAGTCGAGCTGTTATGATAAACTGAGACGTTATTGTCGTGCACTAAAACAGAATAACCCTGGTAGTTGTGCCGATTATGAGATTGACCCTCAAACTCAAAAGTTTCTTCGGATCTTTATTAGTTTTGGAAATTCTATTTTGGGTTTCCACCGTGGGTGTAGGCAAATGATATGTTTGGATGGGACTCATATTAAAAATAAGTACAAAGGTTGTTTACTTTCTGCTGTGTCCAAAGATCCAAATGATGAGTTATACACATTGGCCTATGCAATTGTTGATGCCGAGAATGACAGGAATTGGGAGTGGTTTTGTAATAAGCTGAAAGAGATTCTTGTTTATCACAATGGGGGTTTATTGAAAAATTACACAATTTTCTCTGATCGTCATTCGGGGCTTATTAAAGCCATTCCACTGGTATTTCCTGGTAGCAACCATGCTTATTGTTTGCGACATTTGGAGGATAACTTTAGAACAAAGGTTCTAAGATCGTATCCATTGCACAACAAAGCATATTGGGTGAGTGTTCTACATAAGGCTGCAATTGCTCCTACTCGGCAAGAGTTTGAGGAACATGTATCTCATATAGTTCAATCAATGCCTCGTGCGGAATCATTTATCCGAGACTCTGATCCCAATCGTTGGGCCAATGCATACTTTTCTGGGGATAGATGGGGAATAATGAACAGTAACCAAGTTGAATGTTGGAATGGTTGGGTTAAAGATGAACGATCTTTGCCAGTTCCATCCATGATTGATATGATACGAATCAAAATAATGAAGATGATAGGTAATCGACGAGAAGATTCTTTAGTCATGACTGGTACAGTGTGTCCAAGAGTTGAAAAGAGATTATTAATCAACTATACGGCCTCTCGCTTATTAAAATATACCAGATCCAGTGGTACGCGTTATGAGGTGTATGAAGAGGATAAGTCGTATGGTGTTGATTTAGAGACTAGGACCTGTACTTGCAAATCTTGGCAGTTGGATAAACTTCCGTGCAAACATGCATGTGCATGTATTGAGTCGAAAGGATATTCGGTATTTGAATTTGTTGATCCTTGCTTCCGGGTTGATTTGTACAAAGAAGTATACAAGTACACAATTAATCCAATTCCTTCTTTTGATGAGGACTTTGATTTGTACAATGCACAAACAAATCATGGCCCGGAAGATGTATTTATTAATCCACCTGCATCGAAAGCTCTACCAGGCCGTAGAAGGACGAAAAGAATTCCATCGCAAGTCGAAACCCGTGCTACGAAGTGTGCACGGTGTGGTAAACCTGGACATAATCGCCGTACGTGCAAACAACCAGTCCCGTAGCACTACTCTGTTTCTACTTTCTTTTTATGTTGTTTGTACTTTGTTGACGTGTACTTCGTACTATTTATCCATTTGTATGTACCGTGATATGACTGTTTTAGTTACAATAGAGCGCACTGTTTTGGTTATAATAGTATTGTTATTACGTTGATATGGTATAACGTACAACCTAATATGGTTCACAGAAGAATAATAAGTGAATCGATTTGAATTTTATGACCGTTACAATAATATAGCCGTTATTTTTGTCGTCAGAACTTATAAAAAGCATGTAATTATGTTCGTCTGCTTCTCATTCATGGCTTCTTCCAGTAGCAACTCTCAAAAGAGTAGCTTAAAATATAAAAAAGATAACTGCAAGCGTCGTGATTGTGGGAAAAAAACAATAATCATGGTTTCGGAGACAAGTTTGAATCCAGGGAGGCTATTTTATTGTTGCCCAGACCATGGCTATTCTCATTGGTGTGAGCCATTTGAAATTGGGCAAACTTTCCCCCACAACTATTCTCGATATGAAGAAAGTGAAGCTACGAGTGGATCGACGAACCAAGTTCATCGCGAAAGTAAAGTGAAGAATTCCAGAGATGAAGCTGGAGTAATTCAAAGTTTGATAGTGTTAAACCTAGTACTATTTGCAGTTTACATGATTTGTCAAACCTATGTATTGTTTCTTAACTAATCACCGTAACAATACGAGTTAAAAGTTAGTGTCGTGTATTGTAGCTCGTTAATCGTATTGTAATGTCAATGTGTAAGTACTTTGGGTACTTACAAATAAATTAACTCTATCGATGAATCAATTGTTGTTGTTCGTAATAAATGTACTCGTACAATATAGTGATAAATATTGCTCTACTACTGTTCTGTATATCACGTTCACAATTCACGCATGGATCGTACAATATCTACGTATTATAGTTCCTACAATATAGTACTTCTGTACTGTACTAATGGTACCCTTGTTATAGTACCATTTGGGGTTAACACGACCATATAAAACCATCTCATTCCTCATTTATTCATTTTGTGACTCATTTAAAAGAATTGAGACAACTTGGGAGTTGATAGTTGTTGAATATGGTCACTTGTGATGAAAACAATCACTTATACATAGAAGCCTTGCACATTAGTAGTGTATCTTGTAAGGAATTCGATACATTTGTTCCATTTTGAACCCCAAAGTTAAAACTAACATAAAAAAACCTTACAACCTTAATTTAAAACATATTTAATGTCTTTCCCACACTTATGGATCACAGATAAATAAAAAAAAATCGAGCAATTCAAGTCATCACTATTATGGTATTGATTGGTCTAACGACTAGTATATTCGGTGGCGTGTATATGGATGGACGGAACCGTTGGTTGGTATCCGTGTCCCAACGGTAGAGTACTTATGTACTGTACTAATAGTACCCTTGTTATAGTATCATTTGGGGTCAATACAACCATAGAAAACCATCTCATCCCTCATTTATTCATTTTGTGACTCATTTACAAGAATTGAAACAAATTTGAGCAATTCAAGTTATCAACATTATGGTATTCCTCATTTTAGGTAATGGTATAGATGGGGTAGGTTATACGCATCGACAAGAAACTAACATAGTATTAAAAACTAATTTGCAAAACACTTACACTGTTCAAAATAGGTGTCACAACACCACAAAAATGGGACAAGTTTTAAAACCATCATCGCACGAAAACACTAATCTAAAAGTACTTGTTCATGCAAAGACAGTCAAAAGCATATTGTTCGTGACAATCACAACCCAAAAACACCCATAAAACAGATTGTTCAAAAATAATTTTAAAAATTGTTCAAAATATGTTCAAAGCATCAGCATCTATTGCCTCTCTATCCACGCCCTGGTGCTTTAAGAAGACAAGTGCTAGTTTTGGACGGAGTTTTTTGATCAAGCAAGTTTTCGCCTTTTCCCAAGTCTCAGCGTCATCTCTAGCATGGCAATATGCCCACATGCAGACAAAAATCCCGCAATCATCATTCCCTTCCTGTTGTCTGCATCCTTCTACCCATTCGACATGTGAAGGTATATCCAACGCGGTTTTATTTTCAATCACCCTGCTATAATAACTCGCCTACAAAAATATACTATTATATTAGTATACATGTATTTTCATTACCATATTGCAGCACCGTTCAATCACAATACCCAAACTATGGATTAATAAAACATATACCACATTCCCCAATATATAAATTAAAGAAGTAATAATCGATTTAAGGACTTACGATATAATCTGCAATTCCTGGGCTCGTCGGAGAATGGGCTAGGGAGTTCCAATGCCGAAAAACTTTTTCGTTTGGGTCCAACACAAGCAAGAACCAGTGATCTTTGGGATTTATAGGTATCAGAACATATTTTTTGCTGTAGAGACGTGCTATTCCAAGCTTCTCAACTGCGGTAGATCCAAAATATGTTAAGCTCTTTAAAAAGGTATCCAACTCTGTATCACCCATCTTTCTGAAGTCCATTCGATCTCGTGCCAGTATCTCATACTACGAAACATAATAAAAAAAATATAAGATAAACCAGTATACACAGAATGCAACATCTTTGTTAAACCAATATATACCTGGGCAGGGGTCTCGAGATAATCAATCTCATGCCCATGTTCCTCCATGATCGCTTCGGAATTTAACAGGCTCATGTATATGTCGATGTGCTCCCCACTCAGATGCTGATCAAACAAAAGATCGCACATATGCTTTCCAGTCAATACGTTGGGGCCTCTTTCGATCACAGTTGCACTACAATAGAAATAAACATGCACTATTTGTTAAGTACGCCGATACTACATAAGAAGTTATTATATACCAAATGTTCAGTAAGTTAGTGATTTTACCTCAAATCAACATCAACGAGGTACCCATCAAGTACTGCCCTCTCTACATCAGTAAGCTCATCTCGGCATACATAGTCTGTTCTCCCCTGGTACGTAGAATTATCTACAACAACCTATATCCAAAAGAATCATTAGTGATAATAGTAATAACAATAATAATAATAATAATAATAGTTATTATTAAATTATAAGGAATAATTACTGTTGTGGGCAGTTTAGTAGAGACTACGCTGATTTCTTGTCCTCGACTCTTTCTTCTTCGATTGTCTTCTCTTGCCTTCGACCTTCTCTCCCTCTCCATGTTCAGTACTTTTATCAAGGTTTCTTCTTCATCTTCTTCTTGTTGTTCTCCTTCTTTCTCTTTTTTTTCCTCATCTCCAAGTTCTTCAACAGCATTAAAAAATTTATCTTCCTCCTCCACTTCTTTTTTCCCTTCATCTTGCTCCTCTTCCTCTTCCTCTTCCTCTTCAAAAATAAGAGCTCTTCTTCTCTTCTTCTTCCCCTCTGTCTCTTCCAATCTCACATTCTTCCTCTTCACTTGTTGTGCATTTCCAAAATGCTGCTGCAGTTCACATAAAATAAACAATGATTAGTGTAATACAACAACATCACGTTGGTTTACAAATGGGACATGTCCATCTCATTAATAGTACTCTTCACTTACACGCCTGACTTCGACTTTTCCACCGACCTCCACAGGACCAGATAGTTCTTCCACAGGTGAAACCAAAAACTTTCTCTCTTCTTTGTGCACGGAGAATGATATCACCTAATAAACATATAGACAAATTGTGCATTAGTTTATTACGTAAGCAAATAACACAATGAAAATGCATAAATCAAAATTGTTACCTTGTCTGGTGTGAGTTCTCTAAAAAGATGTTTAGCCTGACGTTCGTCGGCTGGTATTTTAGAGTCGGACCATCGAAAAAATCTTGGGTATTCGAAAACGCTTGTTGCGAATCCCAGAGAAGTGATCCTTTCACTCACCCATGCCAACAACCCAATGGTGCAACCATCAAAATACCCTCCTGCCCCAGCCAAGTGTGCCTCAATATTTTCAATGAGCACATCATACACCAATTTTCCCCACGCAAAATCTCCTACGCGCTCCAATTTGTCAACATGTGGATAAACGTACCTCGGCAGTTGAAAGTTGCCCTTTGGCAATAAGAAAGTATTGCAAGCGAAAATAATGTACAACCTACAAAAATCCTCAATTGATTGTTGGTCGGTCCTAACAGCATACTCTTCCAATTTTTCAGCAATTTGATGACGCTTTACTTGGGTCAATTTACCCCCAAAAACACGTCTAATGAAAGGAGTTTCTATTTCCAGGTTTTTATCGATGGGTATCCCCTTAAACTGTAGTCCCATCATGATGCAGAACTCCCTAGGATCAAAGACGACAGGGATAGTTTTACCTCCAAACCAGAACGTACGTGTCTCCACGTTGTATGTCCTCTTCAACAGAACAGACACCTTTAAGAAACTATGGTATATCTTAGGCATGTTTAAGAAATGCCCGAAAGGATTTTCCTCCAATGCAGCATAGTGTCTGGCCGTCATCATAGGTTTAATTATGTCCATTTGTTCTTTGAAGGCGCTAGGAGAGCACCTGCATGCTTGTTGGGCGTCATCATCTGCAAGTGTATTACGATTATAAAGGAAAAACAATAATCAGAAAAAATACAATTGTAAAATAACAATGGTACTATGTAGGTATTGTAATTATACCGTCACTATATTGTATCAATACCATACACCTACAGTACTTATACTGTTGGGCAATACGACATATACTATTTAATTACATCAGAAGAACTGCCATTACCTTTTTTTATACCTTCTAACTACAATAGCACTACCGTTGTGTAGTAAGACTTATATTATTTAAACACATCTAATGCCCAAAATCAAACCCTTGTTATGACAAAAAGTGATTTGGGAAAATACTAATATTTCAGACGAATGATACCCAAGAGCGAAAGTGTTCAAAATCATGCAATTCCACAGAAAATGAACAATTTTTTGCAACCATAAACAAGAAAACAACATTTTATTGGAACCAGTTGTTCGATTTTTTTATTTCAGAAAACCCCAATCTCGCCGTTGGATACTACCCACTACTGGAAATGTTCAAAATCATTCAATATGAGAACATGCAGTTTGTTTTTTGCTAACAGCAACAAAAAACAACAACAAATTTCATTATCGATTCCTGAAAAAAAAAAAAAAAAAAAACCTTGCTTCTCCTTCCCCTTGTTTGTCTTCACCATTCTTCTACTTCGAATATTATTACTTTAGTTTCCTGTCTACTTTCCGCCTTGTTTATACAAGCAAACAAAAACCGAAAAACCTGAAGAATCGCTGCACGAAGAAAAACTGCAAGAAACCGCTGAGGAAATGGTTCGAAAATTGAATGACAACGGATAGTTGAAAGGTATGGAGCGTGATTCTCAACCGGCGCGTGAAGTAGGTGAAAAGTTGTGTCAGAATTTGCAGTCAGAATTTGCAGGTAATTTCAAAATAAAGTGAAGGGTTTTTCGGTCTTTGCACACCAGTTGGGGAGTTAAGTGCATATTTATGTTTGATTTAGGGTCCAATATGCTTAAAAAATGTTGTTGGGGACTGACCCGCACTTTATGTTTGGGTTTAGGGATTTATCAGTATTTGCCCCATAAATTATATTCTGTTTGTTCTATGCAAAACTGGAAATCGAGCATATCGTAATTTATCACTTTCGAAAATTTTCCAAATTCTACTGTTCATAGATAGCTTCGATTTTATTATGTTCGCTAAGTTATTCCAGAAACCCACTCAATCCCAATCTCCACCACCTTCTTCCCAGGTAATCTCGATTATGTTTTTTTTTTAATTTATTTTTGTTCTTTGATCTATATCGCCTTTTGGTAGAACAAGGGTTGATTCTAGACTCGTTGCTTGATCGGATTTAATCCAATGTCTTTTGTAATAATGAGAGGATATGATTTCGATGTTAATGGTGAATTGAGTTTGTATAAATCTTGGTAGGATTTACTTATTGATGTTTCCATTTTTGTGCAGCTGGATGGCACAAGCCGCCGAAGCATGACGTCAGCAGACTTGGCGCCACGTGTTGCCGTTCACTATGGGATCCCGTCTACTGCTTCGGTTCTTGCTTTTGATCCTATCCAACGCCTCTTGGCAGTAGGGACACTGTGAGTTCAATGTCTTTTCAACATGAATACTATGTAATTAAGTCTGGTCTTGTTTCGTTCGTCTAAATATCGTTCATCGACAAGGCATACTAATTATTCACTTTGTTACTTGTTTAACCTGTCTCTGAAGTTCAAAGCAATTTTTTGATGTTAATAAGTCATTCTTAGGCAGTTCTCTCGTTGCATTTATCTTTGGTTAATCGGTGTTTTACACTTTTACTATAATCTACGCTTTCTTCATGTTACTATATATGCTCCCCTCATTTAATATTATTTTATTGTTTCACTACAGTAACTTGCTTGTAGTTTATAAACATAGTTTTTTAACCCCGTTCATGGTACGAGGATACGTAGCTGATTACATGGTTGATTGATTGTTAGAATTGAACATTCATGCCATGGTGTTTGTAATTCTTTATTTTCTTAAATTGAATTGCAGGGATGGGAGAATTAAAGTGATTGGTGGTGACAACATTGAAGTTCTTTTGATATCTCCTAAACCCTTACCCTTTAAGAACCTAGAGGTTTGTCAATTTAATTCTTATAGGAGTTTCATATTATTCTCATTTCTGTATCTTTTTTTCTCAGCTTGTCTATGTCATTTTAATTGTTCATTAGTTATCGTGAGAATAGTTTCCAAATCGGGCTCAGACTCCCAACGGGTGACGATTAAAAAAAATCCACTGTTCTGTTTTTTTCAGTTATCAGTGTGCATGCAGAGTATCATGCTGTGTACTAAATTGTCCTTATATATTTCTAGTGCTGCATACGGTTCTCCGATCACAGACGATGTTGACATGACTTCATTTTACATCTCTTTCTCATTCGTAAATGGTCAAAAGCTTTATTATCTACAGATTATCTGAGATTATATATGTCACATGTTCGGATGAAGATCAAGAAAAGCTTTCATTTTCTCAAGTAGAACCAGTAACTCTTAATGATGTTGTTTTTTGGGTCTTATTAATCAAGTAGGGTCGTCTTTTATAGCTTTTAATTCATGCTTGTTCTCCTTACAGTTCTTGCAAAACCAAGGATTTCTAGTGAGTGTCTCCAATGAAAATGAAATTCAGGTACGGCCATATGCAGTACTACCACTGGTGAAACTCGGTCTTGTCTTAACAATTTTTGCAGTTTATTGAATTTCTGCAAGGCTATCCAAATAACTGTAGAATCATTTCCATCATGACGTGAATTTAGTTCCATTTATTCATTTTTCAAATGCGTTTTCCAATCATCACTCGATTTGTTTCATTATCTCCCATTGCTTATTTAACTTTGACAGGTCTGGGATCTAGAGAAAAGATGTTTATCTTCTAATTTACAATGGGAGTCCAGTATAACTGCGTTCTCTCTTATCATTGGTACAAATTACATGTAAGGGAGTAAGTATTTCTATATACTTGCTTCAGGCTGAAAAAAATTGCCTTAGACATGGCCTGACCATTCATCGCTATTTTGGGGATTTCAGGTATGTTGGAGATGAGTACGGATTCTTGTCTGTGCTAAAGTATGACACTGAAGAAGGGAATATTGTTCAGTTACCGTACCATGTTCCTCCTAATCTTATTGCTGGTAGTTGGATCTTAAATTAATTGTTTAATGTTATACATATGTATTTGACTTATTACAGTAATGCCATAAGCTTCTATCAAATCCATTTGCTTATAAATCTGAAAAAAAATATATAATTCTTTCCTAATATGATTCAGTAGACATGACAAGTTTGCAAGTTAAGACTTAAGAGTGACAAGCCTAAGTCGGAAACAGTGAACAAAGTTGTGAAAGCTTGATGGAAAGTATTACCACTTTAGATATGGATGTGGTTTTGGTCCATTAGTCTCATTGTTAAACTGCTCCACTCGAAGTGAATCTTGCTTTCTATGTCTCAGTTTTACTATTTTATTTTCTTAATGGAATGTTAAAGCACGTCTTACGAAATTATTCCCATGCTATTAATATTGTAGAAGGAGCTGGGATTACATTGCCTGATCAGCAATCCATTGTTGGTGTGCTCTCACATCCTTGTTCTTGTGGGAACAGGTATAAAATGAAGTTTCAAATTTTTATTCAGATACCATTTTGTATAACAGTATAAGAACTCTTTTCTCGTATATCTATCTATAGCTTCTTGCCTGTAACTACTTCTGCAAAGGGTTGAAGTATATTGTAGTTATGCAATTACATGCTATCGTGTCGTGCTTTAAGTTTGCTGCTATGTGATTTGGGGTCTTTTCTGCACAATTTTATATGTACTAGTGAAAGTGTTTGACCTTTGCATAAACCACAAAAAATGTTGATGAGAGACGGTGTCTGTTTCCTTTTTAATTATTTTTCACCTTCAAAATGCAACTTGTTAACATATTTTGGAGTTTATGTAAGGTTAAGTATCTATCTATATTTAGTAGATCATGTCTATCTTAGTTAGGAGATATGTTCCGTCTATAGGAAGAAGTCTTTGCATGTTATCACTCTTTTCCTATCTCTAAATAAGAATATGCATTTGCATATTGATACTAGGGATTATATAGAGAATATTGTAGAAAAGACAGACAGTGTGATATTATTGAATAAGCCCAGTAATTCTTATGACTTGCTCATACAGCTACCTCCCTGGATTTTCTATTTCTGATCTTGATTTTTAGATTGTTTCTTGACATGGCCTTGAAAACTTGTACAAGTGTTTGGTGGAGCGATTAACCAAAACCAATTGGATCTATCCTCTTTTCCTCAACATGTAAATTATTAATACATTGATTAGGGGTTTTAAATAATTGAAATAGAATTTCAAATCTTGTCAAGAGTACCAGCTTATAAACATTGAAATATAATAAAAGAGCTTGCAAATGTGTATGTGTGTGTACACATGTAGTTAATGCATATTTTCACCTACACATAAGTATAATGCTAAAACATGAAAGGGCTTTTGTAAGTTCTGTTCTGAAAATAGTAGCATCTCGAGTTGATTTCTACTAGTGATAAAAAAGTTTAACCAGCTCTTGTGCCACATAAATGGAATAAAAGAAAAACGTCTGTTGTTTTATGGCCTCTGTGTAACTTATATTTCTTTAGCATAAGTGAATAAAATAGAAAAGAGGATGGTGAAGTCCAGCAGATCAGTTGATTGGTTTTGAAATTACTGGAATCAGAAAGCTTGATCTGTTAACAATGCTGGGTATCTTTCAATATATTGGACAAAGAAAGATAACAATTCGGGAAATTGTTGAATATATCGTTATTATTTTCATATGTAGATCCATAGAGATTGCAGATACTGATAGCATTATTAGTAATAACAAAGAGATTCAACATCGACCACTTCTGATTTTTTGTAGGGTCTTGATTGCATATGAGAATGGATTAATCATTCTGTGGGATGTTACTGAAGATAGAGCTGTTCACATTAAAGGCTATAAGGATCTGCAACTGAAAGAGGCTATGACTGTGAACGTTTCAGATAATCAAAGCCAGACCTCCGTAAATGATTCTTTAGACAATGAAGAAGCAGAAAAGGAAATAAGCTCTCTCTGTTGGGCATCCCCTGACGGGTCAGTATTAGCTGTTGGTTATGTTGATGGAGATATTTTTCTCTGGAATCTATCAGTTTCTAATAATGGTAAAGATCAGAAAACTCAAAAGTCGCCTGATGATGTTGTTAAGATACAGCTGTCATCAGGAGATAGAAGACTTCCTGTCATTGTTCTTCACTGGTCTTCTAACAAAGCTCGAAATGGCTGTGGAGGTCAACTCTTCGCTTATGGTGGTGCAGAAATCGGATCTGAAGAAGTATTGACGGTATGCTAGTTTACCCTTTTCCACATCTGTTGAGCTCTATATAGACATGAATTATTTTCCTTTTACTTCAATAAAGGAGCATTGTTTTTCCGAAGACATCTTGGTTATTGTCAAACAACTTTTGCTCTACACCCCGTCTCTCAAACAAGAGTTGTGACTTATTCCTATGCTCTTGCTATTGCAGATCCTTGATCTTGATTGGTCTTCTGGGTTAACAAAGTTGAAGTGCGTCAATCGTGTTGATCTTACATTGCATGGGTCTTTTGCCGACATAATCATAATACCAAATGCTCGTAATAAGGTGGACAACAGTCCTGAGACGTCATTATTTGTATTGACCAACCCAGGACAATTACATTTCTACGACTATGCTTCGCTCTCTATCTTAAAGTCGTACGGAGTAAAAAATCATTCTGTGCATTCATCTCAGTATAATTCAGTTATACCCACTGTGGAACCATATATGACAGTGGGGAAGTTATACATAATAGGCTCAGAAGGGAATTATTTCGGTGCACTCCCACAGGTACTTAATTGCATCAGATATTGTTCAGTTCAAGATCAACAATACTTTCTTATTCGTATTGTTCATTTAATGATCAACAATAGTTTCATTAGACAGTTTCACCTGCAAAACAACAATCAGAGAATATGCGGAGTACAAAATGGCCTCTGACAGGTGGCGTTCCTTACCAGATATCAACAACTGAATCTAATAATATTATTGAGAGAATATACATAGGAGGATATCAAGATGGAACTGTTCGAATTTTTGATGCCACTTTTCCGGTTCTGAAACTTGTTGCTGTTTTAGGATTTGAGGTTAGTGCAGGTCTAACTATGGTTTTGTACATATTCTAGTGTTTTCTCTATATACTGATCAAGACATTATCGTTATATCATATGCTAGCAGATAAAGGGTATTCAAGTTGATGGCACAAGTGGGTCGATATCAGCATTGCATTTGTGTTCTGCTAGCTTAACTTTAGCTGTTGGCAATGAATTTGGTCGTGTAAGATATAGTGTCGATTTTTGTTTGTCACTAAGCCTTACCAGAAATAACGAATGTAATACTAAAATTTTGTATCTTCTATACAGATTTTCCTTTATAGCTTACAAGGGAATACACATGAAACGGTTGCCGTTGTAACTGAAACCAAAAATGAAGGTATGGTTTTCATCTTTATGTGGTCTTGTAATATGCTATATTAGTCATTTTCAGATGCAATGTCGCTAGTTTGGCATATGTTGTTTCTTTAATTGCATTCATATATATATATATATATATATATATATATATATATATATATATTGCCTCAGAGTACTATTACCACTGTTTGTCGTTCCTCTATCATTTGTTCTCATAAGGTGCCTCAATTATCACGAGAGGTGCATTTGATTATTTGATTTTAATGATCATTTTGTGCATTCAAATATATCAATCAATTGTGAAATGGAGCTTACTTTAGTAAAATAGGACTTTAGGTTTTTGGCTTAAGCAACTTTAGTGCAATATTACGGTAGAGAGAGAATAAACGCAACAGGCTTTTGCTTAAGAAGGCTGTACTCTAACCTATGGCTGGGGGCTTTTCTATCAGAGCCTTCATCAAGTCTTTAACGCATTTAAGATGTTTCCTATCAAGTCCGTCGAAACACCTGCATAGTCAAAACATGCATTGATATGAACTATGTGATAGTTTCGTGTGTTAAATTGTAGTAGTTGCCTTGCTTTCACTTGCCTCTGAGAGAAATAAGTCATGCAATAATTTTGCTTTCTGATGGTCTCACTCTAGTTGTTTTTTTTCAATAGTTTATGCAATAGGTTTTCTGAATATGATGACCATATTATAGTTTATCTGCAGTTCACCACTGCCTACCTGAAGAGAGAAATCATTGTTCTGCCATATTTTCCATATCTACTTCTCCTGTGTGTGCATTACAATTTGCAACTTCTGGAGTCAGACTTGTTGTAGGATTTCAGTCTGGACAGGTAAGCATTGGTTTAATAATCACATTATTAGAGTTTTTCTATTTCGTATTTTTATTTATCACATTTATACAGGTTGCAGTGCTTGATACGAGATCGCCTTCAGTTTTATTTGTCTCAGACTATGTGTCTAGCTCAAGGTCACCTGTCATTTCTCTTGCTGTTAAAACTTTTCCTGATACCCACGAGATCAGTGTAAAGAAACCTGACAGTCAAACCGAAAGTGAATCTGCAAAAGAGATTACTTTTGCCCTCACCAGAGATGCACACATGACCTTGATGGATAGCACCACTGGCAATGTGATAAGTGCACAGCCAATGCATTCAAACGAAAAAATAATTGCAATAAACATGTATCTATTAGGCAAGTATGCTCCTGTTTGCTTATTATCTTATTTAGCATTTCCTACTCAGATGTTCACATTAGTCTTCGACCTGCTCGACAGATGATTCAAATATGTCTTCCCAGCATATTGAAGATGAAGATATGCAGCACTCAAATGTAGATAACAAGACAGTTGCATCTCAGATTTTAATTTGTTGCGAGGAAGCTTTATACGTTTACCCTTTAAAGTCATTGATTCAGGTGCTCTCCATATGTTAATGCATTCTCACTTCGATTCCATAATATTTTCATTCACACCTTATGATAAAGCCTTATTTTAGGGGGATTATAACTTTGTCCGCGAACTGAAACTTGAGAAACCATGTGCTTGGACTACAATCTTCAAGAGAGACGCAGAAAAATATGGTGTCATTTTAGTTTATCAAACAGGGGAAATCGAAATAAGGTAAACTTCGTATTTTATCGTATAGTTGTTCTTTAGGCTGTGATAATATTCTGTTAGGTGACACCTGATTCATGATTGATTGAGATGTAAACTGCATAAAGGTGATTGAATACCGTTTTGGCTTTGTTTTTTTTAGTATTAACTGAAGCAACTAGATGATTCAGGTTGATTGAATGCAGTTAAAATGCTGTAAACATTCTCTTGGGGAGGATTATATTAAAAACATCCAAGATTTTCACTCGTGAGAGATAGTTCATGTTTAAAGATAGAATTTCAGATATCTTGTAAAGTGAAATTGGGGTTGTGGAAAAGAAATGCGAGTATGTGCTCAGGAAATTTTCCCCTTGGTACGGGAAGCTACATTTGATCTTTTTCGCAAAAAAAAAGATTGAGAAAGATGAATGTTTTGTAGGTTTCTGTAGTATGTGCTTTTAGGTGCAGTAGGTTTCATTTACCCACATTTAACTGTATGTTGATCATGATTATGTCAATTACATCTGTAAAGAATTCAGTTTGACAGTCAAGAAAATGATAGGATGATGATGGTTCTGATAGTAGATTGACCAATACAATTCTCATGTGCACATGTAATAACATTTCGTTATCACAATTCCTCATAGTTAATGAAGCATGCCATGCTTTTTGTGGTTGGCTTTATCTAGTAAAAAGAAAGTTGAAGTCTTATCCCTTGGAAAAAAGTATATGAATATCAATTGAAGCATGCAGAAATTAGGTTTTATTGACTTCTTTAAAAGGTTTTACAGCACCCCAAAGTCTCACATCAGTTCATGGAGGAATTTGTTATTGCTCGAGTCCATTAGCTGTTTGTTTTCAACATAGGGTTAATTTCATGTGGGCCTAAGCTATAACCGCCATTGCACATTGGTTTTCATAGGAAAATGTTAATGGTATACAAGGCCTTCGCTAACTCATACTCTTAAATAGGGAATTAAGCATTGAGCTGATTACAGTCTCATATTTACAGTTCAAAAGTTGTGATAATGTTCCAATGTTTTTGGTAATTATGTCATATTCTTAACTTTCCATGACTTAAAACTGTGATTTTAATGGAAAAAAGAGTTGCACCTTTTCAGGTCTTTCCCAGAGCTTGAACCGCTAGGCAAAACCTCAATGATGTCAATACTAAGGTGGAATTTCAAGAACAACATGGACAAGACAATGAGCGCTTCTGACAAAGGGCAGATTACAGTGGTTGGTCACTTGTTTGCTTTAAACTTCAATATCTGTATCCGTATAGCATTTTTTATTATTTTGAACTGATTGATTTGAGTTGACCGTTGATTATCCCTTGCTTGCTCGTTACTTTATAATTAAATAGAAAAAATAGATTCTTAATGTATTCCCTTTGTTTGGTAGCCCTTTCGAATCTCCAAGAACATACAATTATCATTAGGCAGTTTTGACCTCAATCATAGGTATTATTTTGACTTTCACCTGATTATGTTTATTTTTATAGGTCAATGGGTGTGAATTTGCTTTTGTATCTCTTTTGGCATTTGAAAATGAGTTCAGGTCACCTTTTCTCCAACCTTAACCCAA
>NW_012194258.1:956828-1155356 GCF_000504015.1 Erythranthe guttata | reverse complement strand
ATGTTGGTATAATTAATAACAATCTGCGTAAACGAAAATACTTACTTGTTTGTCGAAAAGAGGAATTGTGAAAACCACAAAGAACGGTCGAGGCTTGCCAAAGCAATTCCCTTAAGACAATATTTCCGGGCTGTCAACGGTGCACAGTCTCTTCCCGGTAGTCTCCCAAGGTACAACGATCGGTTGTCAAATATTTGCACGAATATTCGACCCACGTCGAACTTGAACAACAAACGAAACTTTGACGAAGGGAAAGAAGAATATGAAGAACTATCTTGTAATTGCCGATTAAATTCAGTACAGAATTTGCCAGATTCTGCCTTTATTTATAGGTTGTAGAGATCCATTCACAGAGGGTTGCAATGGTTGGAAAAGAAGAAGAAGGTTGTGTCTCTTCTTTTTACGAGTTCAAAAAAGCGTAGGAAAATTAATTGGTCATGGGCCAATTAATTAAATATTTGGTTTGGGCCAAATATTTTTTTATTTAGATTTTGGGTCAATTAATTTGACTAATTATTAAATGTCCCCAAAAGTAATATTTGTAGACACATAAACCCAAACTAGTTATATCACTCGATCACATCGAGCGCACATCTTTTGAACTTTAACCATTTACTCAAGACAATTGTCATTTGCTTTACTTCATGATTATGATCAAGTAAATAAATGAAATTAATCTTTACATAATTTAATTAATATTACTCATTATTAATTATTGGAAATCATGAAAATTCCAACAATCCCCCACATGAATAAAATTGTTCTTCCAATCTTATTGCATAAGATCTATTTGTCAAAATTCCTTTGTGAATAGTACAACATCGGGATAGGTGAAATATTTCATCTTGAACCTTCCCTAGTTAAAGCTTATCGGATTTACTTAGCATATCGGTGAATTATTTCATCTTGAACCGTCGGCTGTTTGTGTAAACCAAGACAATAAACTTAACACCATACTAAACGAACTTGTTCAAATTCTCGGTTGTGTTCGTTTTGGCCCTGAACATCCTCGGGTTCTGCGAGTGCTTTAGAATTCCAGCCTTTAAGAATTCACAACGAGCCGACCCAGCTCACACTAACATAGGTGACCGCATCTATAAAGAGTATCCTACTATACTCCACTTGTAATTTACAGATATATACGTCATTAAAAGCAATAGCTTAACCTTTTTGAACGTCGTAGGTTGCACTTATTGCATCATGGGAATAAGATGGAGTTAAACTCCTAAGTGCTACGATTATTTAAGTTACACAGAACTGGTTGTCCTATTGAACTTGGTCCTTGGGATCTCCAGTCGCCAAGTTAGGTTTCCGTATAAGGTAACTTAATTCTTTTTAGGCTTTAATCCCATTGCCCTCGATGCACATTCAACTCTCTCACTAGATAAACCTTTAGTAAATGGATCCACTAGGTTATCTTTGGATTTCACAAAATCAATGGAAATTATTCCATTAGAGAGCAAATGTCTCACGGTATTATGTCTACGACGAATATGTCGAGACTTACCATTATACATAAAGTTATGAGCTCTATGCATTGCTGCTTGATTATCACAATGTATACATATAGCCGACACAGGTTTTGGCCATAGTGGAATATCTTCCAAAAAATTATGAAGCCACTCAGCTTCTTCTCCAGCTTTATCCAATGCTATGAACTCAGATTCCATAGTAGACCTAGTTATACAAGTTTGTTTGGAAGATTTCCAAGAGATAGCTGCACCTCCTAAAGTGAATACATATCCACTTGTTGATTTCGATTCCTCTGAATCATAAATCCAATTTTCATCACTATATCCTTCAAGGACCGCTGGATATTTTCCATAGTGTAATGCATATTGAGATGTATTTTCCAAGTATCCAAGTACTCTTAACAGGGCATCCCAATGATTTTTATTTGGATTACTTGTATATCTACTCAGTTTATTAATTGAGTAAGCAATGTCCGGTCTCGTACAATTCATGAGATACATGAGACATCCAATTATACGACCATATTCAACTTGTGATACGCTATCACCTTTATTTTTGTGTAAAACAAGAGATGGATTATAAGGATTATTAGTTCCTTTAATTCCATAACCTTTAAACCGCTCAAGCATTTTTTCCACGTAGTGTGATTGAGATAATTTAATACCATCGCATGATCTTGTTATCTTAATACCCAAGATAACGTCGGCTTTGCCGAGATCTTTCATATCAAAATTATTTGTTAACATTTTCTTAGTGGATTTAACAACTTCATTGTTAGTTCCAAATATTAACATATCGTCTACATATAAACAAACTATGACATTCTCTTGTCCAAGTTTCTTTATATAAACATACTTATCACATTCATTGATGTGAAAACCATTTTTAAGCATAACACCATCAAATTTCTTGTGCCATTGCTTAGGAGCTTGTTTAAGACCATAAAGAGAACGAACAAGTTTGCAAACTTTGTTCTCTTTGCCTTGAACAATAAAACCCTCTGGTTGCTCCATATAAATTTCCTCATTTAATTCACCATTGAGGAATGCAATTTTAACATCCATTTGATGTATCTCTAGATTGTATATAGCTGCTAAAGCAAGTAACATTCTAATGGATGTTATTCTAGTCACTGGTGAATATGTGTCAAAGAAGTCTAATCCTTCTTTTTGACGATAACCTTTGGCTACTAGTCTAGCCTTATACTTGTCAATCGAGCCATCGGGTTTTAATTTCGTCTTAAATACCCATTTGCATCCAATTGGTTTACTCCCCGGAGGATGATCGACCAATTCTCAAGTATTATTACTTAGGGTTAATTGCATTTCGCCACCTAGACTTTGCCTGTTTTTGCACTTTCCCACCTCAACTAAAAAAAGTTGCACGGTGGCACCCAAACATTCATTTTGACGCACATAACCACCTGGAGGAAATATTCTGGCGAATCTTTCCACTCTCCGGCGCACGCACGCTGCACATGCCAAAGTACATGGGCTTTTTCGTCTTTTCCTTTAGCACCATCCTAAATGCCCTAATTCCGCCCTAGTTTTTCCTCCATCTCAATTTCTCCAAGTTTTATTTCCCTCCTCTTCACTTCCTCTCCTCTTCTCTCATCTTTTGTCTGCATTTTTTTTTTCTTTTTCTCCTTGTTCTCTCTTCGTTCTTTCGTTGTTTTGTTTAGATTCTGGACATGTCACAAAGTAGTGGAGTCCAGGTCAATAATACATGCTACTGTGCAAGAATAGCAATAATGAAAACATCTTGGACCGATTTGAATCCAGGGAGGAGATTCGCTATATGTCCCAAATATAAGGTATGAAATTCTTGTAAATTTCATCAATGTCAATCTTATTTTGAATCCATGAGGAGATTTGCTGATTTTGAATTCTTATTATGTGTTCTCTTTTTTCCAGCAAATTGGGGGTTGCAAATACTATGTGTGGATTGACCCTCCAATGTGTGACCGATCTCGTAACATAATTTCTGGTTTACTTAGGAAGATCAACAAGTACGAAGATGAGTTGAAGAAGTATGGAGTTGAGTTGAAGAAGTGTGAAGATGAGTTGAAGAAGTGTGAAGATGATTTGAAAAAGTGTGAAGAACAACTCATTAAGAAGGGGTCAAGGGAAAAATGGTTGTGGATTGCCTTGACAATTGCAATGTTTTTAGTGTATCTGTTTGTTTAGATGTTTAGAACAAGTATTGATCTTTCTATATTATGTACTTGCCTTCAATTAAGTAGTTGTAATAACTTTTTAACTTTATGTTCCTGTGTAATGGCAATATAGATTTGTAATGAATGGTATTGTATACCTACTGAGTTTTGCATAAGAAAAAAACCTAATCATTTAAAAAGTAACTAAGTGCACAAGAAACAAACTACATAGTCTTACCAAAATCCAAAATACTACAAAAAAGTGCAAAGTCTTACCAAAATGCAAAATACATAGTCTTACCAAAATACAAAATCCTACAAAATAGTGCAAAGTCTTACCAAAATGCAAAACAAAGTCTTAGCAAAATGCAACCCCAAAAGATCATTCCCAAAATGCAAAAAGTATTGATCTAAAATGTTCAAAATGTACTGAAATCACAACAATAACATCCTAACAAAGTAAATGGCCACTATTTCTTCTTTGGTGTGGCTTTCCTTGGCCTCTGATTCTGTGATGGGGATGAAGGCTGAAGCACAACTTGCTTCTTCCCTTTGCTTGTTTTGGCCACAATTGTTGTTTCCTTCTCCTTTTCCTTCCCCTTTCTTGTATCCGAAGAAATCATTGTTTCATTCTCCTTGCTTGTCTTACCAATAACCTGATTTTTTCCACAAGTTAGAATAAAATAAATTATTATAGAAATTAGGGATTTCAAACATATCTTAAATGCATTACATTTTCAGTAGTCATGGATTTCTTCTCCTTTCTTGACACTGGTAATTTCTTCTTTGTTGAAGGCTCAGCTACACTTTCTTGAGTCTGGTTAATGTCAAAAACAAGCTTCCTCTACAGAAATGTAAAAAATCAGAAAAATCAAGAAATCATAAATTAACATAGAAACAGTAGTTTGGCTACAAATCACAAAAGCTAAGTACCTTTCTGTTAATAGCAATACTTGTGTGAACTTCCATATGAGGTTCAAATGTAGTATGACTTTGTTGTTCTGTCACAGTTTGGCTTTGTTGTTGAGTAACAGTAGCTTGTGTGTTTGACTTCTTTCTCTAGCATTGAAAACAAATTCAACTGCATTAGTTAACAATTAATTTAATAAAATAATGAATAATTGAAAACTATGCATATACCTGGCCTTTGTCATTAACTGCACCACTTGCCTTCTTCAAGGGGCAACTTCTTGCATTGTGGTTTTTCTTTTGACATGAACTACATGTCATTATGATACCTTGTCTACCCAAACTCCCAATCCTTGTTACTGTTTTGGCAACTGGTGGTGGGATGTCCTTTGGATCATTGATCTACCCTGGTTGCCTTCTTCTTTTGTGCAGTTTAGGCCTGCCTGGCATCTTCACAATGTCTGGAGGAAGCAAGGGTGGCTTTCCAGATTCAGGCCAAGATTCAATTCCTTCAAGTGTGTCAAGTAAGTGGCTGTACACTCTCATATAGGTGTTCTTCTTATACAAGTCTTCAACATAATCTTTAGGCATCTCCCCAGATAGTACATGCCTGAAATGGAATGTGCACAAGGAATTCCAGAGATTTGCCACTTTCTACAACTGCAAGTCTTATCTCCCAAATGCACCTTAAATCTATCACCATAGCAATTCTCAACTTCAAACTGATCCTTACCATTCCAATTAGCTATGAACTCCATTGATTTTTTCTTCAGCTCCTCTATCTGTCTCTGAATGTTAGGACATATGTCACCCTTGTGGCTTGCCATCTTATCCCTCTTCACATGCAGCCTCTTCATCAAGGTCTTTCTGATTGCCTCCAACATATCAATTATTGGTAGACTTCTAGGCCTTAGAATCATTGCATTAAAGTTTTCACACATATTGTTCAAAAGTGTATCACATTTTGAATTTGTATTGAAAAAAGCTCTACTCCAATGTGCAGCAGGCCTCTTTGCAAGCCATTTGAAAGCATCTTTATCTTTGGAGGCCAAATCTCTCATCACTCTTTCAAAATCCACCACTCTTGAAGCTCTAGCAGCTTGCCATAGAATGTTCTTGAGTGCCAATCCTTTATGTGATACCTTGAAGTTACAGTATAAGTGCATGACACAAAATCTGTGCTCACTGTTAGGCAGGACTTCCTCCACTGCATCTAATAACCCCTTCTGCTTGTCACTCATGATGGTCCAATGCTGACTCTCCTCAATCTTCAAGTCTTCTTTCAGCAAATTCATAAACCACAGCCAACTTTCTGTCTTTTCCTTTTCTACAACAGCATATGCAAAGGGATACATGCCATTATTTCCATCTATCCCCACTGCACATAGAAGAATCCCACCATATATGGACTTCAAGTGACAACCATCTAAGAAGATGATTGGCCTACACCCATCAAGAAACCCCTGTCTCAATGCATCCCAGCAAATGTAAATTATTTTGAACTTCAGTTGATCTGTTTCACCACTTCCTTTGATTCTAACAGTGGTCCTAGGACTAGACTTTTTAATTTCATGAGCATACCTCCATATGAGCCCATACTGCTCAATATTAGACCCTGTACTCTTCTCTATTGCCTTTTGCTTTGCTCTGTACGGTTAGTGTCTGCTAAATAACACTTTGCAGTCATTTTGAACCACAGTCATCATAGAGTCCAATGGCCATCTTGGATCAGTAACTATTTTGTCTACATATTTAGTGGCCAACCACCTGGAAGTTGCACAAGTCACTCTCTCCTTTCTGTTACATTCATGGACTGCATTTATTGTTTTGATTTGAAAGGTGGATTCACCTGTCATTTGAGAAGCATAGACTAGCCATGGACAACTTGGATGCTTGCATATGGCTTGAATCTTATACTTCTCATTAAGCCTCAACTTTATGTCCCTACCATTAACTATGGAGTGCTGTCTTATGGCATCTCTAAAACTCTGTGCATCATTGAAGCAAACACCAAGCTGAAAGTTAGGATCAACCATGTCTATCTTTGGATTAAAAACTGGAAAGTTGTGGTGTTTCCATTGATCTTTCTTGGCAGTTTCATCAATCTGATCTTCTACCACTTTCTCTTTCCCCTTGTTTAATCTCCTAGACCTTCTAGGTTCTTCAGCCTCTTTATCTGACCTAAGTCCACCCCACTCTACCCCATAATCAACATTGTTATCATATTGAAAATCATCATCAGATGCAAAAAAATCACTATCAACCAAAATGTCAGAGTGCTCTGAATCATCTCCAACTGACTGAACATCACTGCCACCACTTTCATTATCATCAAACAAACCATCATTATCACCAAAAATGTCAGTCATATGATTCACATACATATTGCTACCAAGAACCTCAAATTCAGGCACATCACACTCAGACCCATCATTAAACTCATCAACTTCATCAACATCACCCACATACCCTACTGCTTCATCTACATATGGAAGATTATCTAAATCAAAGGAATCATGTTGACTTTTTTCAGTTTCATCTTCTATTACTTGTAGGTGCTTCACATAAATTGTAGTGGCTCTGTCTTTGTCAAGATAGTTCACTAATCCCAAAGCATCATTATCATTCTCCATTAAATAAAGAACACTACAATCTTGTATTGCACTTCTACTGTGATAGAAATCTTCCCAATCATCCAATTTTTATTCCCTTGCCATTTCAGTTATTTCATTCATTGACATTTCATCATAACAAAAGTAGTCAAAATAACTAACTTTCCCACCCACATAACAGATCTTACCTAAATCCATAATTTTTCCAGAATGGTGCATTACTATTGTGAAATAATCACTATTGCGGCCTGCCAAAAAATATATAAAACACATTTTCGGAACATGTGAATCTAATAAAAAACTGTATGATGTGGTAATAAGGACAAAAAATTAAAACGTGCTAAAATCGAAGTGGGAGACTAAAATGTGGTCCAAATATGTATTGTAAGCTAGCATAAACATATGGGAGACAAGAAAATCAATGTGGTCCACACAATACAGAAATATACTATAAACAAACAAAGAAATCACTATAGTATATTATAAACAAATCCAAGAACACCCCATGTGCAACCACATTGAATACATAAAACAACTATTTACATAAAAAAAACAAATAATATGAATTTTAAGAACGCATACCATATTCTGGAGCATTTTTTAGAAAATTGTCCAAGTCATTGCCCTATCTTAACTTCCAAGTCATGATAGAGTTACGAAGATCTTCAGATTATTGCAATTTATCGTCGACAATGTTAGCCCTAGATTGACATAGAAAAGAGGATTTTTTGTGAAGGTGTGAAATTGAATTGAAATGGGGGAAGTCAACGACTGCTAGGGCATTTAGGAGGATGCTAAAGGAAAAGACGAAAAAGCCCATGTACTTTGGCATGTGCAGCGTGCGTGCGCCGGAGAGTGGAAAGATTCGCCAGAATATTCCCTCCAGGTGGTTATGTGCGTAAAAAATGAATGTTTGGGTGCCACTGTGCAACTTTTTTTAGTTGAGGTGGGAAAGTGCAAAAACGGGCAAAGTCTAGGTGGCGAAATGCAATTAACCCTATTACTTAGGATAGATTGTAATTCACTATCTATTGCCTCTTTCCAATACATGGCGTCAGGAATAGACATTGCTTCTTTATATGTTTGAGGCTCATCCTCTAGCATATAAGTTAAGAAGTCTGGTCCGAAGGATTTAGAGGTTTTAGCTCTTTTACTCATTCGAGGCTCACCGACAATCTCTTTGTCGATTTGTGAATCTTCCTCATTAGAAATTGATTCATATGATCTCTTATAAGAAGTGACTTTTGAATCCTTCTTATGTGGGATTACGTTCTCAAAAAACGTAGCATCACGTGATTCAATGATTGTATTCACGTGGATATCACTTATTTCAGATTTGAACACCAAAAATCTGAATGCACTACTATTTATTGCATGACCTATATAGTAACAATCAATGGTTTTAGGTCCATGTTTCTCCCTTTTTGGTGGAGGAACAAAAACTTTAGCCAAACACCTCCACAGTTTGAGGTATTTATAACTCGGTTTTCTACCTTTCCATAACTCATAAGGAATGGTATCATTCTTCTTGTGTGGAACTCTATTTAGTATATGATCAGACATATAAAGAGCTCCCCCCCACAAGTTGTCCGGTAAACCAGAATTTAAAAGTAAGATGTTAATCATATCTTTTAAAGTCCGGTTTTTCCGTTCAGCTATCCCATTCGGTTGGGGTGAATAAGGTGCAGTGGTTTGATGAATTATTCCTGAATCAGCACATACTTGTGCAAAAGGATATTCATATTCTCCGCCTCTATCGGATCTAAGAATTTTTATCTTTTTATTCATATGGTTTTCAACTTTAGCTTTGTATTTCACAAATACATCTATTGCTTCGCTTTTATTACTAAGTAAATAAACATAGCAATATCTAGTACAATCATCGATAAATGTGATGAAATACTTTTTACCACCTCTAGTTGGTATCGATTTAAAATCGCATAAGTTAGTATGAACTAACTCTAGCGGTTTTGAGCTCATTTCAATTGAATTAAAAGGTTGTTTGGCGAACTTTGCCTCAACGCAAATTTCACATTTGTAAGATTTACCGAAGTCTAATTTTGGAATTAATCCCAAATTGGCTAACTTTATCATTTTATGAAAATTAACATGAGCTAATCGATCATGCCATAAAATGGGAGACTCAAGTATGTAGGCAGAAGAAGCATTCTCATTAATAGCTTTATTTTTTCTGATAACGGCTACATTAACCTTAAACAGGTCGTCACATAAGTAGCCTTTTCCTACATACATCTCATCTTTAGTCAGAACAAATTTATCCGACTCAAAGATCATCTTAAACCCCTTTTTAATTAGGGTAGAACCAGAAATTAAATTCTTTCTAATGTCCGGCACATGCAACACATCATTCAAGGTAACGTCTTTTCCAGAATTGAACTTTAGGATCACTTGACCTTGTCCTTCAACCATCGAATAAACGTCATTTCCCATGAAGAGCTTTTCATCGCATTCTTACTTCTTGTAAGAAGAGAACATGCTCTTATCATAGCAAATATGACGAGTAGCCCCCGTGTCTACCCACCAACCTTTAGTATCGCTCATGATGTATGCTTCAGATACAGGGACAACACTCTTGAATGAGTTCGATATTTCGGCTGCTCCCAAAACCATGTTTGAAGCCATCTACACAAATTTCAAATTCACAGGAAAAGTTTGAACGAAAAGAATTTTAAACTCGAAAGCCAAGATAATTTGAAGATAATTCAATTTTAAAAAATGTTCAAATCCAAATATTTTGTAATTAAGAATATAAGTATTGTATACCTTAATCTCTCAACTAACAGTAATAAAATAGCATTTGTTTAATAAAGAAACAAATTAGATTTGAACCAGATATACCAATTAATTATTCAATATAATATCAATTTCACATAGAACCAGACAACTCTTACATATACATAATAAAATTTGTAATTATAAGCACAAGTCTTCGCAAGAGAATAATAACATATTAATAAATCAAAATCTTAAAAGCAGATTTCAGAATCAAAATTACTTTATAAAAAAATTTGCAAAACGTTTAAGGAAGGCAAAAGTAATTTATAATTTAAAACAATAACTTGTTTTAACTTGCAAATATAAACGCATATATATATATATATATATATATATATATATATATATATATATATATATATATATATATATATATATATATATATATATTAATAACAGATGTTGATTTAAAAGTAAAAACACATATTCAAACTTTTTACAAAAGTTTGGACAGACAAATATAAATTACGCAGAAGTTAACAAATTGAAACTTTAAGAAGGTTATTGTCTTAAGATTGTTGGTATAATTAATAACAATCTGCGTAAACGAAAATACTTACTTGTTTGTCGAAAAGAGGGATTGTAAAAACCACAAAGAACGATCGAGGCTTGCCAAAGCAATTCCCTTAAGACAATATTTCCGGGCTGTCAACGGTGCACAGTCTCTTCCCGGTAGTCTCCCAAGGTACAACGATCGGTTGTCGAATATTTGCACGTATATTCGACCCACGGCGAACTTGAACAACGAACGGAACTTTGACGAAGAGAAAGAAGAATATGAAAAACTATCTCTTAATTGCCGATTAAATTTAGTACAGAATTGGCCAGATTTTGCCTTTATTTATAGGCGGTGGAGATCCATTCATGGAGGGTTGCAATGGTTGAAGAAGAAGCAGAAGGTTGTGTCTCTTCTTTTTACGAGTTCAAAAATCGTAGGAAAATTAATCGGTCATGGGCCAATTAATTAAATATTTGGTTTGGGCCAAATATTTTATTATTTAGATTTTGGGTCAACTAATTTGACTAATTACTAAATGTCCCCAAAAGTAATATTTGTGGACATCTAAACCCAAACCAGTCCTATCACTCGATCACACCGAGCGCACATCTTTTGAACTTTAACCATTTAATCAAGACAATTTTCATTCACTTTACTTCATGATTTTGATCAAGTAAATAAACGAAATTAATCTTTACATAATTAAATTAATATTACTCAATATTAATTATTGGAAATCATGAAAATTCCAACAGAAAATACTCCGGGTGATTATTAACTGTCGATCTGCACATAATCTCGCACACACCTATATGTATGTGTGCTTAGTGGGAAGCTATATAGAAATATACAAGTAAAAATTAGTTATTTTACTTCTTTATATTTACTGAGTAAGTTTTACTATAATACAGAAATAAGTGTTTTCCTTTATTATAAAAAACACTTCTTGTAATAGTTAGTTGTATAAAGTAGCACTTTTAGTATTCTCTTTATACACGTGTAAATTGGCAGATATAAAATCCCAATCATATGTGACCACCGTTATTACATTTTCAATTGATGAAGATTCTTCTTCTTCTTCAAGCTTCCCCCTTTCTCCTTCAATGGTTTTCTTCTGTAAATGCCATTGATTAACAATTTATTTCATTATATGAATGGTTAATAATTACCCGATGTAGCATCTCAATAACAAAAACAAATAATACACAACAAAGATTCACTATTTAAGGTTATTTGTGAAATGTATGAAATACTAGAGTTTTATCATCCAAGTTAAAACTAACTTATTTTTCTTTTTTATATGAACAATATCATCATTTTAAGATAACCCTTACAAGTTTCTCATCCTCCCTATGCTAACGTTTGCTGAACTTTGTATATGAATGGGGGCAATGGTCTCCCATATTATTTTATTTTATAGTTATTGGTATTGATTTATAATTTTTTCAATTTATCTTCTTGTGAATTAACTCTCTAAAATATTTAACTTGATATGCTATGTTTTAATAAATGTTTACCACTCGGTAGTCATGGTATCTGAACCATGGGGTATGTTTATGGAGATTATTTATCCTAGTAGACTTATATATTGAGATATTTTCCTTCAGATTCCCTTATTTTTTCGCCTAAGAAGGTTCAGGTAGTAAGTCCTACTTAAAGAATATAAAACCTGTTGAAGTGCATAGGATTTTAGGCAAGATGTAAAGTCGTATCTAAAAACTTATAATTATGGATAGTATTTTTTGTAGATTTGCTTCTTTTGCTTCTAATTCCACAATCTATACTGATCCAAAGAGAATAATAAATTTAGACGAAGTTATTATAGAAGATTTCGGAAAACCTATTGATAACTGGGAAATTCCAATAATTACTAAAGACAAAATTAAAAAAACTCAACATCTCTATTTTTCAAAACGGATTTTATTAATATCAAAACATAATCTCTTTTTTTTTTTTCTAATAAGCCCCGCAATAATATTTAGAATCCATTACAAGGCTATGAACTCAGCGTTCGCTACCAAAGTAAGATTCCACAGTTAAAAGGGCGAAACCTTCCTACTCCAAACAGATTATATTTAGGACGATTTAATGCTGACGTCTCTAGATCCATACAATGGAAAGATGTATCTCTTCTAGAAGAATGGACCCTTGAGGAAGTGGTTCAGACTGAACCTCTATACTCCTTCAAACCAAATACTCATATTAAATAGAGTAAAAAGCAGTTTGCCCCCTAAACTAAGGGCCAATTTGCACTTTACCCCCCAAACAAAAAAAATTTGCAGATTTTTACCTGAACTCGTTAATTCGTTGCATGGTGCCCCCTAAACTCAATTTTCCGGCAATTTTGACCGTAATGTTAAAACATGTGCTTTGCACGTGAGATTTTGAGGGGTAAAATCGTCCCTTCACTTGCATCTTTAATATTAAATACAAATAAATATTTAAAAAAAAAAGAAAGAAAAAAAAAACGAAAAAAGAAAAAAAAGAAATAAAAGAAATAAAGTTGTCATCCATGTTGAAGACTAATTCAAAGTTTGACTAAGTATTTAGATTAGTTAGAAGTGGCCTAATATTATGTTTTGAGTTAGTCAAATAAATTCCTAATTTTTAGCTAATTAGTAGTGGTTAGTTAATAGTGGGAAAGCTCTTTTTTCTATAAATAAAGAAGCCTCTGTACATCTTAATTCATAAAATAATATATAGAGTGATTGCTTCTGCAATTCTTTTCCTTTACAAAATATTGCTTTTTATAGTTTGTTTTCTCCAACAAATTGGTATCTAGAGCCATCTTGAGAAAGTGAGTAGAGAGGATAAAAATTCGTGAGTGGAGTGAAACACTTGAGAGGAAAACCTATGGCTAATAATGGCAATGCGATGGGTGCGACACAACCTCTTATTCCCATTTTCAAAGGGGAATGCTACGAGTTTTGGAGTATCCGTTTGAAGACTCTACTTAAATCTCAAGATCTTTGGGACTTGGTGGAAAAAGGGTTTACCGACCCTGACGATGAAACCAGACTGAGGGAGAACAAGAAGAAAGATTCAAAATCGTTGGTGATAATCCAACAAGCTGTCCATAATAGCGTCTTCTCGCAAATTGCAGTGGCAACCACGTCAATGCAGGCCTGGTCTATGCAGAGTTCCAAGGTGACTCAAAGGTGATCGTTATGAGATTGCAATCACTTCGTCGCGACTTTGAAACCTTGGTCATGAAAAGTGGAGAATCGGACGATCCTACGGAGAGAAGATTGTCGATCAAATGATCGTTGAAAAGGTATTGAGAAGCTTGAATCCAAAATTCGACCATTTGGTGGCTGCGATTGAAGAATCGAAAGATTTATCAATTTATTCATTTGATGAACTAATGGGTTCATTGCAAGCACATGAAGCTAGAATCAGTCGTTCACATGAAAAAATGAAGAAAAGGCATTTCAAGTGAAAGATCCAGCCGCATGAAATGGATGGAGTGAGAACTCGACATACAAGGGCCGTGGAAGAGGAGGTTTCCGTGGTCGTGGTCAAGGTAATGGAAGAGGCAGAGGTCGTTTTGATGGGCAACGACAATCCAATGAACCAAGGAACAACAAGAGCAACATCAAATGTCATCATTGCCAAAAGTTTGGGCATGTACAAGCTGATTGTTGGTACAAAGACCAACAAATCAACTTTGCGGTAGAAAATGGAGACGAAGGCAAGCTTTTTATGGCTCATTGCAAGGCTAATACTGAGTCACGCAATATATGGTTCGTAGACAGCGGTTGTTCGAATCATATGACCGCCAACAAATCAATGTTTACGGAGCTTGACGAGACGCAAAGAATGAAGGTTGAACTTGGCAACGGCCAATAAGTGCAAGTTGAAGGAAAAGGAACGGTGGGCATTGAAACCTCCAATGGTAACGTAAAACTCGTTCATGATGTTCAATTTGTTCCTGACTTATGATACAATTTGCTTAGTGTTGGTCAATTATTAGTTAGTGGATATTCATTATTATTTGATGACTATACATGTGTCATTAAACACAAGCAATCAGGGCAAATATTGATTAATATCAAGATGACTCCGAAGAAAATGTTTCCACTTGAAGTTTCAAACATGGAAAATTTTGCTCTTGCTGCTGGCGGAAAAGATGACTCACGGTTATGGCATTTACGCTATGTGCATCTCAATATCAAGGGTCTAAAATTACTAAGTGATAAAGGTATGGTTTTCGGTCTACCAAAAATCGGCTCGATCGAACTTTGTGAAGCATGTGTCTATGGGAAACAAACTAGAAAACCGTTTCCTATTGGAAAGGCTTGGAGAGCTTCAAAGAGTCGCGAATTAATCCATGCTGACTTATGCGGTCCTATGCGTACTATTTCTTTTGGTGGGAGTCGTTATTTCTTTCTCCTTACCGATGATTATAGTCGTATGAGTTGGATTTATTTTTTGGAAAATAAGTCGGAAGCATTTCAAAAATTCAAACACTTTAAAGCTATGGTGGAGAAGCAAAGTGGATCTTTCATTAAAACACTTCGCACTGATAGAGGTGGTGAGTTTTTATCTTCCGAATTTAATTTTTTTTGTGAAGTAAATGGCATTCACAGGGAATTAACAACTCCTTACACTCCGGAGCAAAACGGAGTTGCCGAGCGGAAGAATAGAAGGGTGGTTGAGATGGCAAGAAGCATGTTACAAGCAAAGGGGTTGTCGGATGAATTTTGGGCTGAAGCCGTAGCAACCTTCGGTATACATATTGAACATTTCTCCCACAAAGGCTGTTATGAACACAATTCCTTTCGAAGCTTGGCATGGTAGAAAACCCTCTGTAAGTCATTTAAGAATTTTGGTTGTATAGCTTATGCTTTGGTAAATTCTCAGTTTTGTCATAAACTAGATGAAAAATCCGAAAAATGTATTTTCATTGGTTATTGCATAGAATCCAAAGCATATAGATTATATAATCCTCTCAGCTGTAAGATTTTGATTCGAGGAGATGTGGTATTTGCTGAAAATGCAAAGTGGAATTGGCATAAAGGTGATGACAATGAGCAACAAAATATTTCTCTGCCCATGGAAAATTTTCCAAATGGAAGTGAAGGGCAAATTCTTGAAAATTCTTGACCTGGTTCTTCAGTGGCATCACCCAGCTCGTCCACTCCATCATCACCGAGCCAAAACTCTTTGTCAACTCTTGAAGATTCTTCGGATGAGTCAACACCAATAAGGTATAGATCATTGCAAGATATACATGCATTTTGTCAATTCGCTCTTATTTTGAAGAAACGTTCTTTCCGGTAGCTTGTTTCGAAACCGTGAGAATTGTCTTGGCGTTGGCTGCACAACTACAATGGCCTGTGTATCAATTCGACGTTAAGTCGGCATTTTTCAATGGTGATTTGCAAGAGGATGTTTACGTCGCACAACCGGAAGGTTGCATCATTGCCGGCAACGAAACAAAGGTGTATAAATTGAGAAAAGCCCTCCGTGTACGGTTTGAAGCAGGCCCCTTGGGCGTGGTACAACAAAATTGACGGCTACTTTAAGAAAAATGGTTTTCTAAGGAGCAAAAATGAGCCTGCTGTTTATGTGAAGAAGGAAGGTAAAAATAATTTCATCATTATTTGTCTTTATGTTGATGATATCATTTATACAAGTTCTTCTAAGTCTCTTCTCGCTGAATTTAAATCGAGTATGATGCATGAATTTGAAATGTCAGGCATGGGTTATTTGCATTACTTTCTTGGTCTTGAAGTTGTACAAATAGAAGATGGCATTTTTGTTTGTCAAAAAAAATATGCCAATGATCTTCTCAAGAATTTTGGCATGCACAATTGTAAGTCGGCAGCTACTCCTATGAACATGAATATAATGAAAATATATACAGAGTGATTGCTTCTGCAATTGTTTTCCTTTACAAAATATTGCTTTTTATAGCTTTTTTTCACTAACAATCCATAAGACCACATCACCCACCTCCTTCCCCAAAACCCACGAGACCATCACCCACCTTCCTTCCCAAACTCCAAAACCCAATCCATGTCTTTTTTCGGCCATCAATAGGCATTCCAAAATACCGGTGAGTAAAGTGGAACACCTTCTTAATGGTTTACCATTTTACTTCTCTTGTGTAGGGTATGCCAGGAAGAAAATGAAGTATTTGTTTCGAATTTTATATGTAACAGGCAAGTTACTGGATTTGGAGGGTTGATCCAGCCTTTATAGCTCAAGAACGTGAAAGGGTAAATAAGCCGTAATTCCTTCAAACAAAACTTGGTTAGAAATCCATTACCAAATTAAATATTGATTCTTTAATTTGCAACAGCGTTGTTTTAGTCCTCTTTGGGTGGCATTTTCAATTCTCATCGGGGGTCTTTTGTTGGACGTGCTGATTTCAGTAACCCTTGGTGGTGGCACGGTGGCTGATGAATTTTTTTGGCTGGGATGGTGGTGGCACAGTGGGCGAAGGGAAGAAGAAGACACAATATTTTTTTTTGTTTTATTTATTCTTTTATTTTTTAAAGATCAATTAATATTTAATATACAACATGCAAGTGAATGGACGAATATACACCCTACAAATGTCACGTGCAAGGCACATGTGTTAACTTTCCGGACAAAATTGCCGGAAAATTGAGTGCAGGGGCACCGTGCAACGAATTAACGAGTTTAGGTAACAACGTGCAATTTTTTTTTGTTTGGGGGGTAAAGTGCAAATCGGCCCTTAGTTTAGGGGGCAAACTGCTTTTTAATCTATTAAATATGTTACTCAATATACTTATGGAAGAAGAAGCCTTTCTTTTGATAGAAGTGCTAACACCAATAGATTTGATGATTCCACCGTTACAGATACAGTAGACTTAGGACGAGTCTCGCAAATCTCCCTCCAATTATTAACATACCTTATAAACATAGATATTCCACTTCAGATATTCCTAGCTCTTCTTTAAGAGATCTTGGTTATTCATCACAAATACGAAGACCAGTTTATAATAATGAATCCAACCCAGCAAACTGGACTCTGTAGAAGAACCCTCTATTCCAACCTTCTCATCCATAACAGAAAATATTGTCAATGAGTTAAACGAAATAGAAAAAACTTTTGAAATTAATAAAAAAATTCTTCATGATAACTTTTACTCAAAACATAATAAAGAAAGAAGAAATTGGTTCTTTAAAAAAATTCTTAATGATAGGGAAAACACACAAGAAAAGTATTATAAATTTGTTAATTTTCACAAAATACATATTTTCTTTTTTGACTGGTTCGAAAAATATGCCCTCCATAATGTTGGGGATCATGCATGTATACGCAGCGGAATTTAAATTTTTTAGATCGAACTAGTTTCGAGTACATGCATAAACTAATCACATAGTCAACGTACCTTAACGCTTCCGCCATACATATGGTAATTATCGATTTTATTAAAAACATGTAAAACCGAAAAATATAAAACATGCTTGTTCATCATATTACAAAATCGTAACACGCAATCACATATCGCACATACTCGTAAATTAAAATTCATATAAACATGTTCGAATTAAATTTACGAAAGTTTCGACTTAATTACCTCTTGTGGCGTGAGATTTCGACGAATCGAAATCGAACTCAAACCCGTACAAGCTGCGTTATACCACTCCTAAGGGCTGCAAGAATACCACCAAACGGCAGCTGGTCCGACGGTGAGGCGACGACGGCGCGTGCGAGTCAGCGGCGGCGGTGCAGCGGCGGTGTGGTGATTCCTTCGGGGCAGCAACTCCTCTCCAATTAGGTTTCACCTCGAATAAACCGATCTCCCCCTACTGTAGCACTAGATACAAAGGGGTTAGATAACAAGGGAAACACGAGAGAGAAAGAAGAGGGAAAACCTGCGGTTTCCAGCGGTGGACGGCGCCGGTGCGGCGGGGCAGCGACGGCCGAGAGGCTTGGGCGGCTAGGGTTTGACGGCTAGGGTTTTGTGTTAGAGTAGGTGACCAACAAGCCAACTTGTGGCTGTGATCTTTCTCTTTTCCTTGTAATAAAACAATCGTTTTTCGTTCGTAATAATAAAATATCTTATTTGGCATTCTATATCTGTTATCCCATGCAAGTAGCATAGATATAGTCCTAACGAGTTACTCTATTACTGTGAGTTGATCTAGGAGAATCGTGAGATAACTCAGCAATGTAATGTAACTGTTAAACCTTGTTCATAGTCGATGGGTTACGCCAAAAATGAGGATACCGGCCTTTCCCTTTTGAGACTAGCACTTAGTGTATGTGTACTGCGTCTCATCAGTCCTCGGTGTTGTGACATCGGCATACTTGAGTGGGTGCTCATGTTAGATGAGTTCACTGAACTCCCTCGCCCTAGAAATCTATAAGTGGTTCTCATTCATCGAGTAATAGGTTTCTAAGATATAGTTGTACACCATTAGTCCTTAAGACCCAGACATCACCGTGACTTCACTAGAGGACCGATTGTATCGTGACCTGTCGCTGAGTCCCACCGCGGACCACACCAAGGGCCAACGTTCGTGCAATCCGAAATCTAGTGTGAAGTCTGTGTATTGTAGTAGGGGATTCGAGCGCTTGAGTAGTCATGGATGTCCTGTGTGTTCTGACGGTTTATAATCCATGGAATCTCTGGCCAGAGTTGATAGTGGGGTGATTAGGGAAATGTGTTTCCCTAAGTCGCACACGAACGGATTTATAATACCTAGAACGTTCGCACGGTTATTGAACTTTATAAGAGGTCTCGGTGAACCAATGCCTCTAGTTCAATCGGGACATGTGCTGCGAAAGGATCGTACTGTACGCTAACTATATCATAAGGTTCTTGCAGGCACTTCACTTGTATCTAGGGAATCATGATGCGTAGTTGCTAGACGCCAATCTTGATTCGTTGGGCACCGACTTGATCGGGATTAGGTAAAATGAGTTTTACTCTAATCGGGACTCTTGGGAGGAGTTCGCATAAGAACAATGTGTTGTTCGAATCACAAAGTGTTGTGAGCCCACGGCTAGCATACAGCTGAACCATTGAGGGTCACACTTCTCGTGTAATATAGATCCTTGATAACAACAAACATAGATTAATGTGTTAATCTTTGAACGATTGGATGTCGATATGATTGAATCCAAGATTCGTAATTGTGAATTGCGAATTGGAATAAACGTGGAGAAAGAGAGGAATGCGGAATTTAGTGAACTCTCTAAATTGGGAAGTTTCCCGATTTAGCAAGTCCACTAAAGTGGAAGTTTCCAATTTTGGAAATTGGAAATTTCGAAGAGGCACTCGTATCGACGAGGACTTTGAGCTCGTCACAAATATAATTTTGTTATAATTTTGTGGACGATCGTTTATTAGAAACGAGGCCAACGAGGGAATGGGCTTAATGCATCAGTGGGTCAAGCCCAACGATTTAAGCCTACTAGGGTTGAAAACCCTAGGTATAAATAGACCTCAAACAAGAGTTTGAGATCAGATTTTCAGCACCAAACCCTAGCCGCTCTCCCCTTCGGCCGTTGCTGCCCCGGCGCGCCACCGCCGACCACCGCCGGAAAACCGCCGGTTTTTCTCCTCTTTTTCCTTCGTTATATTCGTGTTGTTATCTAACTCGTTTACATCTAGTGCTGTAGTTCGAGTGGGTCGAAAATACAAGGTGAAACCTAATTGGAGAGGAGCTGCTGCCCCGACGAATCCACGCACCGCCGCACGCGCCGCAACGCCGCTCACGCGCCGTCGCTGATGCTGTCACGCGCCGCCGCTGCTGCTGCCATTCATCGCCGTTCGTTGCTTGCTGGATCAGCTTGTTCCAGCCGTGAATTGCAGCCCCGAGGATTGGTAATTTGCAGCTTGTACGTGACTCGTTCTAGGATTTCGATTTGTCGAAATCTCACGCTACAAGAGGTAAATGAATCGAAACTTTCGTAAATTAATTCGAGCATGTTTGTATGAATTATAATTTATGATTATGAGTAATATGTGATTACGTGTTTCGATTTTATTGAATGATGAACAAGCATGTTTCATGATTTTCGGTTTTATGTATTTTTCAATTAAATCGATAATTACCATATGTATGGCGGAAGCGTTAAGGTACGTTGACTATGTGATTAGTTTATGCATGTAATCGAAACTAGTTCGATATAAAAATTTTTAAATTCCACTGCGTATACATGCACGATCCCCAACAGTGGTATCAAAAATCTGATCTCAAACTCTTGTTTGAGGTCTATTTATACTAGGGTTCTCAACGCTTGTGGGTTTAAGTCATTGGGCTTGACCCACTGATGCATTAAGCCCATTCCCTCGTCGGCCTCGTTTCTAACAAACGATCGTTCACAAAATTATAACAAAATTATATTTGTGACGAGCTCATAGTCCTCGTCGATACGAGTGCCTCTTCGAAATTTCCAATTTACAAAATTGGAAACTTCCACTTCAGTGGACCTGCTAAATCGGGAAACTTCCCAATTTAGAAAGTTCACTAAATTCCGCATGTCTCTTTCTCTACGTTCATTCCGACTCGTAATCCACAATCACGAATCTTGGACTCAATCATATTGACCTCCAACTTTGCAAAGATTAACATATTAACCTATGCTCATTGTTATCAAGGATCCGTACTACATGAGAAGTGTGACCCTCAATGGTTCAGGATTATGCTAGCCATGGGCTCACAACTCTTTGTGATTCGAACAACATATTGTTCTTATACGAACTCCTCCCAGGAGTCCCGATTAGAGTAAAACTCATTTTACTTAATCGCCGATCAAATCGGTGCCCAACGAATCAAGATTGGCGTCTAGCAACTACGCATCATGATTCCCTAGATACAAGTGAAGTGCCTGCAAGAACCTTATGATATGGTTAGCATACAGTACGATCCCTTCGCAGCACATGTCCCGATGGAACTAGAGGCATTCGTTCACCGAGACCTCTTATAAAGTTCAATAACCGTGCGAACGTTCTAGGTATTATAAATCCGTTCGTGTGTGACTTAGGGAAACACATTTCCCTAATCACCCCACTATCAACTCTGGTTAGAGATTCCTTGGATTATAAACCGTCAGAACACACAGGACATCCATGACTACTCAAGCGCTCGAATCCCCTACTACAATGCACAGACTTCACACTAGATTTAGGATTGCACGAACGTTGGCCCTTGGAGTGGTCCGCTGTGGGACTCAGGGATAGGTCACGATACAATCGGTCCTCTAGTGAAGTCACGGTGATGTCTGGGTCTTAAGGACTAATGGTGTACAACTATATCTTAGAAACCTATTACTCGATGAATGAGAACCACTTATAGATTTCTAGGGCGAGGGAGTTCAGTGAACTCATCCAGTATGAGCACCCACTCAAGTATGCCGATATCACAACATCGAGGACTGATGAGTCGCAGTAAACATACACTAAGTGCTAGTCTCAAAAGGGAAAGGCCGGTATCCTCATTATTGGCGTAACCCATCGACTAGGAACAAGGTTTAACAGTTACATTACATTGTTGAGTTATCTCACGATTCTACTAGATCAACTCACAGTAATAGAGTAACTCGTTAGGACTATGTATATGCTGCTTGCATGGGATAAGAGATATAGAATGCCAAATGAAATATTTTATTATTACGAACGAAAAACGATTGTTTTATTACAAGGAAAAAGAGAAAGACCACAGCCACAAGTTGGCTTGTTGGTCACCTACTCTAACAATCTCCCACTTGACCTAGAAACATAGTAGAATTCGTATCCCATGGAATTCTCGGGATACCCCACAAAATAGCATAAGTCGGATTTTCTATCCAGCTTATCTCCCACTAGCCGCTTCACGTAAGCGGGACAACCCCATATCCTAATATGTTTAAACGTGGGTTTCTTGGAGTGCCAAAGTTCATAAGGTGTGGATTTAACTACTTTGGTACTAACCATATTCAGCAAATACACGGCAGTTAGGAGTGCAAGATCCCACAGGTATGCCGGTAGCTCGGTGAACCCCATCATAGATTGAACCATGTCTAACAGTGTTCGATTCCGACGTTCGGAAACTCCATTAAGTTGAGGAGTTCCAGGAGGAGTCCATTGAGACAGAATCCCATTCTCTTTAAGATAGTCTATAAACTCAGTACTTAAGTATTCGCCACCACGATCGGATCGTAGTTTCTTAATACGTCTACCGAGTTGGTTTTCTACTTGGTGTCTAAAATCTTTGAACTTTTCAAAAGTTTCAGACTTATACTTCATTAAGTACACGAAACCATACCTAAAATAATCGTCGGTAAAGGTAACGAAGTAGTTAAAACCACCCCTAGCACTAACGCTTAGTGGACCACACACGTCTGAATGGATCAAATCCAAAAGACCCTCGGCTTGTTCCATCTTCCCTTGAAGGGAGTTTTGGTCATTTTTCCTTTAAGGCATGATACACAAGTTTGAAGTGCTTTCACGTCCTCCAAGGAGAACAATCCTTCACTTACAAATTCGTTCATCCTTCTTAAGGAAATATGACCTAGTCGAGCGTGCCAAAGTTGTGCGGGGTTAAGACTTATATCTTTTCGTTTTGCTGATATAACGTTAATTGGTATTTCACTTGGATTTAGTTCATATAAGTTTTTTATAAGTTGTCCTTTACAAATCATATTTTGATCCTTTAGTATAATCCAAATCGAATTTCCAAAAACTAAAGTAAAACCTTCATTATCCAAAACAGGAATAAAAATAAGGTTTCGAATAAGTGACGGAACAAATAAACAATTGTTCAAAACAATGGAAAAACTAGAATCCAAAACAGAAAGATAAATCGTCCCAATGGCTTCAGCAGCAACCCTTGCTCCGTTGCCCATTCTTAGGTAGGTCTCACCCACATTAAGCCTCCTACTTCTTGTCATGAGCTGCAAATCATTACAAAGATGTGAGCCACAACCAGTATCCAATACCCAAGAAGAAGATTTAATGGACAAATTGACTTCAATTAAATACGTACCCTTTTCAGAACGTTTCTGATCGAGGTAAGCCTTGCAGTTGCGTCGCCAATGGCCCTTCTTTCCACAATGATGGCAAGCGTCATCAACTTGCTTGGTGACCTTGTCTTTCTTCACTCCGCTCGACTCGCCCTTCTCAAGTTTCTTGCTCGGGCCGAAACTCCTTTCTTTCCTTTTCTTCTGGAAAGAACCTTTCTTCGCAGAAAGAGCAACTAGGAGAACAAATTTCTCCTTCTTGATCGTGGACTCATAGCTGACCAACATGTTCAACAACTCATCCAATGGTGGATCGAGCTTGTTTATGTTAAAGTTCACTATGAACGATTCATAAGAACTAGGAAGGGATAGTAGGTTCAAATCCACCGAGAGCTCGGGCGGGAGGGTGACATCAAGGCTCACCAACTTCTCAAGGAGAGTGATCATATTGAGACCGCGCTCGTGGACCGAAGCCCCTTCACGCAGCCTCATGGTGATCAACTCCTTGGTAGCTGAGTACCTCGATGCCCTAGTATTCTCACTGTACATGCTTTCAAGATGATGCTTGATATCATAAGCATGCACGTGAGACTCGTACTTCCTCGCGAGCTCTGGCACCATGGATGCTAGCATGTAGCACCTCGCATGGAGGTCGTCCTTCTTCCATGCCTCGAAAGTGGCAGTCTCATCAGCAGTAGCAGTCGCAGGAAGAGCAGCGGGGGGACGTTCATTGAGCACAAAGAGACGCTCCTCGACTTGGAGCATAAGTTTCAGATTGCGAAGCCAATCCAAATAGTTTGGACCGGTGAGTTTGTTTTGGTCGAGGATAGAGGAAAGGGGATGTTTAGACATTGTTGTTGAGAAAATTTTAAGAAGACAATAATTAGAGTTTAATTCGTAATAATCGTTACTATTAAAATTTTGGACTTTTATGTTTTAATTGTTCTCCCACTAATTTTATCGAATTCCACCACCCTCTAGCAGACAATCGAGAAACCTTATTTTTCTTTAATGGGCTTTAGGTCCAATAGCGCTAATGTAATCCGTAGTTAATCTATCCCGATTACATAAGCCTAAAGGTAGAGTACTATCAATCACATCACTATGTGACCCTAAAGTTTGATTTACCTCACACTTGATAATGACCTAAGTTAATCTAGCGAATATCAAAATCTTCGTGTGTCAAGTCTAGCCTACCAATATGAGATGTCATAGATCCAACTATATCAAACTAATGCAATCCCTAGTTAATCTAGCCGACCACATTAATCCAATATAATTTTATCTATGACCGTATCTCCATCTAATGTCAATTAAATTACAGCTTATCCCACAATAGCACTCCCCGCTAACACGGCTTACTGCACTATTATGAGAGGCTACACATAATTTAATTGTTGGTAGAAGGAAAGAAAAATTCAACAATTTGGTTTTTCTTTATAGCTTGATAATTATTCTTGATTAAGAATGAGGGATTTTATTTATTAAATCTTATTAGCTCATCGGAAGTTTTAGGTTATGATCGTTTGTGATTCCTACAACTATGTTCTCTAGGTATGTGGAAACGCATATTGATCCTAAGAGAGACATACGATCATCATCGTACTTAATTACAATCATTCATCTCATGAATTAATTAATTAATACGATTAATTGCAAATATAATTAACGAACTCCCTTCAATCATAAATCAATCAAATAAGAATGAAGTCCATTAATTATTTGCCATTTAATTTGTGTTCCATTAATTAAACTAATTTAACGATTAAATTAAATAATTAATCCAACACTATTCTTTGAATTCAAATTAAATTAATGGACCAATTATCTAATTGGGTTTAATTGATAAATAATTTCAAAAATTAAAAATCAATTAATTTTAATATTAATATCAGAAAATCAATATTTTTTTTTTTGTGTGTGTGCTGACCGGACCGGTTCAGTCAGCTGAAAACCGACAAAAAATAGCAGGAAAAAAAATCCGAGTTTTTAAATTAAATTTTTTTATATTTTCTGAAATATTCAAAATATTTAATTAATATTAAACCACCCAATTTGATAATACCAAAATTTCAACAATTCAACAAATCGAAGCATGCTTTCGAAAGCGATAAACACGTTGACAAATAAACGATTAACCCGTGGCTCTGATACCACTGTTGGGGATCGTGCATGTATACGCAGCGGAATTTAAATTTTTTAGATCGAACTAGTTTCGATTACATGCATAAACTAATCACATAGTCAACGTACCTTAACGCTTTCGCCATACATATGGTAATTATCGATTTTATTAAAAACATGTAAAACCGAAAAATATAAAACATGCTTGTTCATCATAATACAAAATCGAAACACGCAATCACATATCACACATACTCGTAAATTAAAATTCATACAAACATGTTCGAATTAAATTTACGAAAGTTTCGACTTAATTACCTCTTGTAGCGTGAGATTTCGACGAATCGAAATCGAACTCAAACCCGTACAAGCTGCGTTATACCACTCCTAGGGGCTGCAAGAATACCACCAAACGGCAGCTGGTCCGACGGTGAGGCGACGGTGGCGCGTGCGAGTCAGCGGCGGCGGCGCGTGGGCGGTGCAGCGGCGCGTGCGGCGGTGTATCGGCGGGTGACTCCTTCGGTGCAGCAACTCCTCTCCAATTAGGTTTCACCACGAATAAACTGACCTTCCCCTACTGTAGCACTAGATACAAATGGGTTAGATAACAAGGGAAACGCGAGAGAGAAAGAAGAGGGAAAACCGGCGGTTTCCGGCGGTGGACGGCGCCGGTGCGGCGGGGCAGCGACGGCCGAGAGGCTTGGGCGGCTAGGGTTTGACGGCTAGGGTTTTGCTATAAAAAATCTGATCTCAAACTGTTGTTTGAGGTCTATTTATACTAGGGTTCTCAACCCTTGTGGGTTTAAGTCATTGGGCTTGACCCACTGATGCATTAAGCCCATTCCCTCGTCGGCCTCGTTTCTAACAAACGATCGTTCACAAAATTATAACAAAATTATATTTGTGATGAGCTCAAAGTCCTCGTCGATACGAGTGCCTCTTCGAAATTTCCAATTTTCAAAATTGGAAACTTCCACTTTAGTGGACCTGCTAAATCGGAAAACTTCCCAATTTAGAAAGTTCACTAAATTCCGCATGTCTCTCTTTCTCTACGTTCATTCCGACTCGTAATCCACAATCACGAATCTTGGACTCAATCATATTGACCTCCAACTTTGCAAAGATTAACATATTAACCTATGCTCATTGTTATCAAGGATCCGTATTACACGAGAAGTGTGACCCTCAATGGTTCAGGTGTATGCTAGCCATGGGCTCACAACTCTTTGTGATTCGAACAACACATTGTTCTTATACGAACTCCTCCCAAGAGTCCCGATTAGAGTAAAACTCATTTTACTTAATCGCCGATCAAATCGGTGCCCAACGAATCAAGATTGGCGTCTAGCAACTACGCATCATGATTCCCTAGATACAAGTGAAGTGCCTGCAAGAACCTTATGATATAGTTAGAGTACAATACGATCCCTTCGCAGCACATGTCCCGATTGAACTAGAGGCATTGGTTCACCGAGACCTCTTATAAAGTTCAATAACCGTGCGAACGTTCTAGGTATTATAAATCCGTTCGTGTGTGACTTAGGGAAACACATTTCCCTAATCACCCCACTATCAACTCTGGCCAGAGATTCCTTGGATTATAAACCGTCAGAACACACAGGACATCCATGACTACTCAAGCGCTCGAATCCCCTACTACAATGCACATACTTCACACTAGATTTCGGATTGCACGAACGTTGGCCCTTGGAGTGGTCCGCTGTGGGACTCAGGGACATGTCACGATACAATCGGTCCTCTAGTGAAGTCACGGTGATGTCTGGGTCTTAAGGACTAATGGTGTACAACTATATCTTAGAAACCTATTACTCGATGAATGAGAACCACTTATAGATTTCTAGGGCGAGGGAGTTCAGTGAACTCATCCGGTATGAGCACCCACTCAAGTATGCCGATGTCACAACATCGAGGACTGATGAGACGCAGTAAACATACACTAAGTGCTAGTCTCAAAAGGGAAAGGCCGGTATCCTCATTATTGGCGTAACCCATCGACTAGGAACAAGGTTTAACAATTACATTACATTGCTGAGTTATCTCACGATTCTACTAGATCAACTCACAGTAATAGAGTAACTCGTTAGGTCTATATCTATGCTGCTTGCATGGGATAAGAGATATAGAATGCCAAATGAAATATTTTATTATTACGAACGAAAAATGATTGTTTTATTACAAGGAAAAAGAGAAAGACCACAGCCACTAGTTGGCTTGTTGGTCATCTACTCTAACATTGAAGAAGATATTTACATGGCGCAACCGGAAGGCTTCATATCTTCTGGAAGTGAGCAAAAGGTTTGCAAGCTCAAGAGATCCATTTATGGATTGAAGCAAGCATCCCGAAGTTGGAACATTAGGTTCGACTCAACTATCAAAGAGTTTGATTTTGAGAAGAATCCGGAGGAACCTTGTGTATACAAGAAGGTTAGTGGGAGGGCAGTGATATTTTTAGTGCTTTACGTTGATGACATTCTACTCATTGGGAATGACGTAGGGATGTTGCAACAAACGAAAGCATGGATGTCCACACGTTTCTCAACAAACGAAAGCATGGATGTCCACACGTTTCTCAACGAAGGATTTGGGAGTAGCATCTTATGTATTAGGAATACGCATCTATAGAGATAGAGCAAGGAAGATGCTTGGATTATCCCAAAGCCTGTACATAGACACCGTTATGAAACGGTTTAGCATGAAAGAATCCAAGAAAGGATTCTTGCCAATGTCCCATGGGGTTCGTCTCTCGAAATCTATGTGTCCTCAAACACCTAGTGAAATCGAGAAGATGAAAAGGACGTCTTATGCTTCTGACATAGGAAGCATTATGTATGGCATGCTATGTACGAGACCCGATATTGCGTATGCTGTGAGTGTCACAAGCAGATATTAGTCTAACCCCGGCCCGGCTCACTGGAAGGCCGTGAAAGATATCCTTAAGTATTTACGAAAGAGTAAGGATATATTTTTGGTTTATGGGGGTGCCGAGTTGAAATTAGAGGGTTTTACCGACTCTAGTTTTCAATCGGATGTGGACGACTCAAAGTCGAATTCGGGATTTATATTCACGCTTAATGGTGGTGCCGTGTGTTGAAAAAGTTCCAAGAAAAGCACGACGGCCGATTCCACTACCGAAGCGGAATATAGTGCAGCGTCTGAAGCTGCAAAAGAAGGGACTTGGATAAGGAAGTTCATCCAAGAGTTGGGTGTCATTCCTAATGCTAGTGATCCAGTATTGTTGTACTGTGATAACATCGGAGCCGTGGCGCAAGCTAAGGAGCCACGATCTCATCAGAAGTCGAAGCATATTCTGAGGAAGTATCATGTGATCCGAGAGATCATTAATAGAGGTGAAGTTAAAGTAGAACGAGTCACCTCGGAAGAGAACGTTGCAGACCCCTTCACGAAGCCTTTACCGAGATCGGTCCATGAGAAACATCGAGAGTCGATGGGATTGCGATTCATGGGTAGTTGGCTTTAGGTCAAGTGGGAGATTGTTAGAGTAGGTGACCAACAAGCCAACATGTGGCTGTGGTCTTTCGTATTTATTATTGTAATAAACGAACCTTTATTCGTATTAATGATAAAACACATTGGCATTCTATATCTTTGTCCCTTTGTCAGAAGCATAGATATAGTCCTTACAGTTATTACAAATACGAGTAATTGATCGTTAGGATCGTGAGATATTTACTTAAGTATTATAACTGTTAAACGCGTTCCTAGTCGAAGGGTTACGCCACCAATGAGGATATCGGCCTTTCCCATTAAAAGATTAGCACTTAGTGTATGTGTACTGCATCTCATCAGTAAACGGTATTGTGATATCGGCATGCATAAGTGGGTGCTCGTAAGTTGACGAGTTCACTGAACTCCCTCACCCTAGAAATCTCTAATTTTTTGCCAATAATCGAGTAGACATATCTATGGTATAGTTGTACACCATTAGTCCTTATGACCTAGACATCACCGTGACTTCACTAGAGGACCAGCTGTATGGTGACCTGTCCCTGAGATCCACCGAGGACCATCCCAAGGGCCAGTGTTCGTGCAGTTCGAAATCTAGCGAGAGGTCTGTGCATTGTAGTCTGGGATTCGATCGCTATAATAGTCTTGGATGTCTTGTGTGTTCTGAAAGTTTGTAATCATTCTAAGTCTCTGGCCAGAGCTGACTAAGTGATGATTAGAGAATTCGATTCTCTAAGTCATGCACTTAGAACGATCGCACCGCCATTGAACAAATAAGGAGGTCTCGACGAACCAATGCCTGTAGTTTAATCGGGACATATGAATCGAAGGGACCGTATTGTACGTTAACTATATCTGAAGGTTCTTGCAGGCACTTCATTTTTATCTAGGGAATCATGACGCGTAGTTGCTAGACGCCAATCTTGATTTGTTGGGTGATTAAGGTGAAACGAGCTTCATCTTAATCGTAACTCTAAGGGATGAGTTTTGACCACAAAGGGTTGTGGGCCCACGGCTAGCATGTTCGTTCTTGTATGATTTTATGTGATTGCATGAAATCGTTTTATTTATTGCGAGCATGTTATTTGATTTAAACGCGAGCATGCTAGTTGATTTAATTTCGATTAAGTAATTAAGCATGAATGTTCTTTTTAATTTCGTTGTAAGCGCAAAGGTACGCAATTAATTGATTTCAATTATCGGGCATGTGTTTATGTGTTTTAAATTAGTTTAAATCGCATAAAATTTTTGTTTTCCGGTGCGTACACGTGTCCGATTCCCAACAGTACTATGATGTATTATCGTTTTTACACTATTATTAAAAAAAAAAAAATTCTACAATATTTTTTTCTACAAGATTTGTTTCTACATTATTATTGAAAAGGACGCCATATGCTTCTGCCCTAGGAAGCATAATGTATGGCATGCTGTGTACTAGACCCGATATTGCGTATATTGTGAGTGTTAGAAGCAGATATCAGTCTAACCCTGGTCCAACTCACTGGAAGGCTGTAAAAGATATCCTCAAGTACTTGCGAAGGACTAAGGATATATTTTTGGTCTACGGGGTGCCGTGTTGAAATTAGAGGGCTTTACCGACTCTAGTTTTCAATCGGATGTGGACGACTCAAAGTCGAACTCGGGATTTATATTCACGCTTAATGGTAGTGTCGTGTGTTGGAAGTGTTCCAAGCAAAGCACGACGGCCGATTCCACTAACAAAGTTGAGTATATTGCAGTGTCCGATGCTGCAAAAGAAGGGACTTGGATAGGGAAATTCATCTAAGAGTTGAGTGTTGTTCCTAAGGCTAATGATCCATGGCGCAAGCTAAGGAGCCAAGATCTCATCAGAAAGTCCAAGAATATTATGAGGAAGTATCACGTGATCCGAGAGATCATTGATAAAGGTGAAGTCAAGGTAGAACGAGTCACCTCAGAAGAGAACGTAGCAGACCCCTTCACGAAACCTTTACCAAGATCGATCCACGAGAAACATCGAGAGTCGATGGGATTACGATTTATGGGTAATTGGTTGTAGGTCAAGAGGGAGATTGTTAGAGTAGGTGGCCAACAGGCCAACGTTTCATTTAGTCTTGTCCATTGCATAAGCATAGATATAGTCCTTACAACTATTATAATTACTTATATTTGATCTATTAGGATCATGAGATATTTACTTAAGTATTATAACTGTTAAACCGTGTTCCTAGTCGAAGGGTTATGCCACCAATGAAGATATCGGCATTTCCCATTAAGAGACTAGCACTTAGTGGATGTGTACTGTGTCTCACTAATAAACGATATTGTGATATCAGCGCACATAAGTGGGTGCTTGTAAGTTGACGAGTTCACCAAACTCCCTCATCCTAGATATCTCTAAGTGATTCTCAATAATCGAGTATAGATCTCTATGATATAGTTGTACACCATTGGTCCTTATGACCTAGACATCATCGTGACTTCACTAGAGGATCAGCTGTATCGTGACCTGTCCCTGAGTTCCACCGAGGACCGCCATAAGGGCTAGTGTTCGTGCAGTTCGAAATCTCGTGGGAGGTCTGTGCAATGTAGTTGGGGATTCGATCGCTAGAATAGTATTGGATGTCCTATGTGTTCTCATAGTTTGTAATCTTTAAGTCTCTGACAAGAGCTGACTAAGTGATGATTAGGGAATTTGATTCTCTAAGTCATGCACCAACCGATTATTAGAAGGATCGCACAATTATTGAACTATAAAGGAGGTCTCGATGAACCAATGCCTCTAGTTCATGTTAGAGTAGGTGACCAACAAGCCAACTTGTGGCTGTGGTCTTTCACATTTATTATGGTAATAAACGAATGTTTTTCATATTAATGATAAAACACCTTGGCATTCTATATCTTTTTCCCTTTGTCACAAGCATAGATATAGTCTTTACAGTTATTACAAGTACTAGTAATTGATCGTTAGGATCGTGAGATATTTACTTAAGTATTATAACTGTTAAACATGTTCCTAGTCGAAGGGTTACGCCACCAATGAGGATACCGGTCTTTCCTTTTAAGAGACTAGCACTTAGTGTATGTGTATTGCATCTCATCAGTAAACGGTATTGTGATATCGGCACGCATAAGTGGGTTCTCGTAAGTTGACGAGTTCACTAAACTCCTTCACCCTAGAAATCTCTAAGTGGTTCCCGATAATCGAGTAGAGATATCTGTGGTATAGTTGTACACCATTAGTCCTTATGACCTAGACATCACCGTGACTTCACTAGAGGACCAGCTGTATCGTGACCTGTCCCTGAGTTCCACCGAGGACCGCCCCAAGGGCCAGTGTTCGTGCAGTCCGAAATCTAGTGGGAGGTCTGTGTTAGAGTAGGTGACCGAAGAGCCAACTAATTGTTGTGTTTTCTCACGCTACTCGTAAATAATCTATTTTGTAATTATGATAAAACCCCCCTTTGGCATTCTATATCTTTGTCCCTTGCATAAGCATAGATATAGTCCTTACAGTTACTTAATTCCTATAAATAGATCTAGTAGAATCGTGAGATTATTTATTGAAGTATAGTAACTGTTAAACGTGGTTCGTTGTCAAGGGTTTACGCCACTAATGAGGATATCAGCCTTTCCCATTCGAGACTAGCATTTAGTGTATGTGTACTGCGTCTCATTAGTCAACGGTGTTGTGACATCGTCATACATAAGTGGGTGCTCATAAGTTGATGAGTTCATTGAACTCCCTCATCCTAGAAATCTCTAAGTGGTTCCCAATAATCGAGTAGAGGTTTCTATGATATAGTTGTACACCATTAATCCTTAAGACCCAGACATCACCGTGACTTCACTAGAGGACCAGCTGTATCGTGACATGTCCCTTAGTTCCACTGAGGACCGCCTCAAGGGACAGTTTTCGTGCAGTCCGAAATCTAGTGGGAGGTCTGTGCATTGTAGTAGGAGATTCAATCGCTTGATTAGTCATGGATATCCTGTGTGTTCTTGCGATTTATAATCCATGAAGTCTGTGGCCACAGTTGAAAGTGTCGTGAATAGAGAAATGTGTTTCTCTAAGTCAAACATGAATGGATTATATAATCAAGAACGTCCTTATTGAACTAATAAAGAGGTCTCGATGAACCAATGCCTCTAGTTCAATCGCGATATATGTATCGAAGGGATCGTACTGTACGTTAACTATATTACACGGTTCTTGCAGGCACTTCATTTGTATCTAGGGAATCATGACGCGTAGTTGCTAGACGCCAATCTTGATTCGTTGGGTAGTTAAGTTGAAACTAGCTTCAACTTAATTATAACTCTAGGGATGAGTTTAAACCACAATGTGTTGTGGGCCCACGGCTAGCTTACACCTGAACTATCGAGGGTCACACTGCTCTTGTACTTGAGATCCTTAATGAAACGAGCTAAGATTAATTAGTTAGTCTTAGTGTAATTGGAAGTTAATGTGATTGAGTCCAACTTTCGTAATTGTTAATTACGGATGAGAATAAGTAGAGGAAAAGAATCCAACAGAAATTTAGTGAACTTTCTATTTTGGGAAGTTTCCCAATTTGGCAAGTCCAAAATTAGGGTTTCCAATTTCGAAAATTGGTAAATTGCAAAGTGGAACTCGTATCGACGAGAATTTGTTCTCATCGTCAAAATATAATTTTAATATTTTTTTCGAGCATTCGTTTGTTAGAAACAAGACGATAAAGAGAGTGGACTTAAGCTGTTGGGCCTAGCCCAACTTAAGGCCTGTTAGGGTTTTCACAAGGAGCATATAAATAGGACTTATATGTCTTGTGAAAGACACACGAAATATTTCGAAACATAATCTTGAAACCCTAGCTTCTAGCCGAAACCCTACCTCCGTCACCAGCCGCCGCGCCGCCGCCAGTCGCCGCCGCATCGGCATCTTCCTTTTCCTTTCGTTCTTCTTCGTTGTACTTCGCCTATCACGTGTCTAGTGCTGCGTGGATAGTGGTTTGAATATACAAGGTGAAACCTACGAGGAGGAAGATTATTATGCTGCCAACACCGCCACCAAGGTCATCCCTACGCGCCCCCACGCGCCGCCACAAGCCGGTGACGCGAGAAGGCAATTCTGAAAAACTGCTCTTTGATTTTCTGCGCAGTCCGGAGAGAAAATTCTCCGTAAATCAAACGGGGATCAGATGGAGATGAAATTTTGACAGAAGATTCAAGACTCATAAATCCACAATCTCACAGAAGGAATTGTCCATACAGTAAATAACCATGGAGATATTGAAGTCGGCGCAGGGCTGTAATTTCATATCAGCAAACAGGTTGGATCAGTAGGATTCACACTTTAAGCGTAACATATCGTTTTCCCTAATTAATGTACATGTATTAATTAATTTATATTAATTGAGATTAATGTATGTTAATTGATTATTGAATCACATGAATCTATATGTTCGATTATATGTTTATGTGAATCGTTCGTTGCGCATGTTAATTATTTGATTTAATTTCGCGAGAATGCTATGATAATTTAATTTATGTCATTTAAATTAATTATATATGCGAGCATGTTTTTCGGTGATTGGAAGCGAAAAGGTACGCAATTAATTGTAATTATTGTGCACATGTTTGTTTATATAAATTAGTTTATATAAATAAAATAATTTTTTTTGTATTGCGCTGCGTACACGTGCCTGATCCCCAACAGTGGTATCAGAGCTACGGTTGCGCAAATAATTGCCTACGTGGTTATTGCTTTCGATTGCATGTGAATAGTTTATTGAATTGATTGAATTGGTGAAATTAGAATTGAGTTAGTTTAATTTTAATTTGATTTTTAAATTTGATTTGATCGATTTTAAAATAGGAATTAGGAAATGGGATTTAATTTTAAAATTGGATTTGATCAATTTTAAAATTGGAATTAGAAAAATAAATTTTGGTTTTAAAATTGAATTTTAATCAATTTTAAAATTGGAATTGGAAATTGGAATTAAAATTAAAATTCGATTTGAGTTTTAAATTCCAAAATAATTTTCTAAAAACTATCTGGGCCGGACAGCTCGGTCATGCCGGTCCAACCGGTCCGACCGGGTCTAACCGGTTCAGATAGCCGGAAGTAAATACATAAATATTTCTTTTTCCAGAAATTAAAATTAAATCAAAATTGATTTTTAATGTTCTGAAATTATTTATCAATTAAAGCCCAATCCATATATTCGATCCATTAATCAATAATGTTCAATAAATGAGTTTTTGATTAACAAATTAATTAAACGTTAAATTAATTTCATTAATAGAACACATGTATAATTGTGATTATAATTCAACTTAATTAATTGTACCTTAATCTTATTAGATTGATTTATGTTGATTAAGGTCCTTTAATTATTTTGAAACAAATCCTCGTAATTAATTATTGTAATTAATTATAATTTAGGTCGAATGTTCCTCTTAGGACAATATGCGTTTCCATATACCTTTAGAGAACATAGTTGTAGGAATCCAATCGACTTGTCCAATAATTCTGATGAGATAACAACAAAACAATAATAAATCCCTCATTCTTAATTTATTAAGAATTATTTCAAGTTATAAAGAAAAACCAATTTTTTGAATTTTTCTTTCCTTTTACCAACAGTTAAATTATGTGTAGCCCTTTGCAATAGTGCAGTAAGCCGTGTTAGCGGGAAGTGCTATAGTAGGGTAAGTTGTAATTTAATTGACATAATGGTGGAGGTAGCCATAGAAAGGGTTATGCTAGATTAACGTGGTCGGCTAGATTAACTAGGGGCTGCATTAGTTTGGTATAATCACTTCTATGAGCGACTTTGATTGGTAGGTTAGACTTGACACACGAAGATTTTGAATTAGCGAGATTAACTTAGGTCATTATCAAGTGTGAGGAAAATATATCTTTAGGGTCATATAACGATATGATTGATGGAGATCTACCTTGGGACAAATGTAATCAGGCTAGATTAACTACGAGTTACATTTGCCTATTGGACCTAAAGCCCATTAAAAGAAAAATAAGTTTTCTCGTTTGTCTGCTAGAGGGTAGTGGAATTCGATATAATTTTGTGGGAGTACAATTAAAGGATAAAAGTCCAAATCTTTAGTTGCAATCATTAATAACGAATTATCTTTTATAAGTCTACTTAAAGCTTTTCAGTATATATGCTAAGAATCCTTTATCGTCAATTCTCGACACCAAGAAAACTTAATGGCAACAATTACCTTGATTGGCTCAATGAATATTCGTTTGGTGCTTTTGCTCCAAGATCAATTGTGCATACTCAAATATACCCCAACCAAACTTCATGATTACTCGACTCACTAGGATACAACCGCTTATTAAAAGTGGAATAAATGGTGTCCGTTTTGACGAAGTGTTATATGATAGCACCTAGTCGCCCGAGTTAGCAAGGAACTATGAGAATCATATTTATGTTATTGACATATAGACTCACCTCGAGATCGTGTGTAGTGAGAGCATTATGGCAATGAGGTTTGTGATGACTAAGGAGTTGATGTGTCTTAGACTACGCAAAAGGACTCCCGTCCATGAGCATGGTTTGAGATGACTCGCTCCCAAAGAAGTTGCGTGACCACAATGTCGTTCTCCCACCAGGGTTCTCGATGAATCTCATGATTCCTTCACTAACTACCTCTTATGAAACGTTCATAATTAATTTCGAGGAGAAAATGGTTGAATCTCTTTTTGAAAGAGTTGGTCAACTTCTTGAAATACGAGTTGGTTATAAAGGAAGACAAGTCCGTTTTGCCTTCGGCACTTTCTGTATCTTTGACTAAGAATAGTTCGAAGTCGAAGAAAAGAGTAAAATGAAAATAGTTTCTAGTCGAGCAAAAATAGACTAGAGGTAAATCGCGTATTCACAAAGCTAAGGAAAACAAGCATATAAGTGATGCTTGCTTCCAATGTGGATAAATAGACCATTGGGCTCTGTAAACTGCATGAAGTGTCTTGATCGGAAACGTTCTTAAAGAGATGCGCTTTTCGTTTAACCTGAATTCAATATAGAAGATAACCCAACACAACTTTGGCACGTTAGATTAGGACATATTTCTTTAAGACGAATAAATGAGTTTGCTGTGAGGGATTGTTCATGTTGGATGATGTGAATTCACTGCGGGCTTGTGAATCTTGTTTGAAAAGAAAAATGTCCAAATTACCATTTAAGGGACAAATGGAGCGTGTTTGAAGGTCTCTTGGATTTGATCTACACAGATGTGTGTGGTGCACTAAGTGTTAGTGCCACGGGTGGTTTTAACTACTTCGTAACCTTTACCCACGATTAATCAAAGTATGGTTACGTATACTTGATGAAGTAAAAATTTGAAATCTATGAAATGTTCCAGGATTTCTGAAACAAAGTAGAAAAACAACTCATACGAAGTATTAAGAAACTACAATCCGATCGTAGTGGAAAATAATTAAATGATGAGTTTATCGACTATCTCAAAGAGAACGTGATTCACTAAGTTACCGGCGTACTTATAGGGTCAAGCACTCCATACCGCCGCGTATTTGCTGAATAGGGTTAACACCAAAGCAGTCAGTTCCACACCGTATGAACTTTGGCATTCCCGAATCCACTTACATGAAGTGGCTAGTGGGAGACGAGTTGAAGAGTCGATCCAACTTATGCCATTTCGTGGGGTATCTAAAAATTGTTTTAGATACTTGTTCTACTATCCCTTGAAACAAAAGTGTTTTTCTCGAGGAATGCCACCTTCTTAAAGAAGAAATTTCTATGCGATAGAATAGGTGTATGGTAGAACTCGAAGAAATTCGAGAACCCCGAATTGAAGTTCCAACACCATAAATAGAACAAGAGCCAATCAAAATCAAATCACCCATTAATGTACCTTCTCAACCATCTATGTGTAGATTCGAAAGGATCCGTAGAGAACTCAATAGGCTAACCCTCATCAAAGGTAGTCAAAATGAATTTGACGAGAGATGTGATCAAGAACCTTCAATGAGGCTGTATTTGATGCAGTAAGGGACAATTGGCTTAACGCCATGAAATCCAAAATGGATTCCATGTACTCCAACAAGGTATCGACCTTGATGGATCCACCTAAACGAGTCTTTCCCATAGGATGCAAGTGGATCTATAATCTTTAAGTTGGAATAGATGGAAAGGTATCGACCTGTAAAGCTAGACACGTGAAAATGAGTTATACTCTAAGAGAAGTTGTTGTCTATGAGATAACTTTTCACGAAACACTATGCTATAAATCCATTAGGATTTTGCTAGCCATTTCTGCGTAGTGTGACTATGAGATATGGAAAATGGATACGAAGATCACCTTCCTCATAGGCGAGATTGAGGAAATCAGAGTGGTGCAGCCGAAAGGCTACATATCTTCTGGAAATTAGCAAAAGGTTTGCAAAATTCCAGCAATCCATTGATGGATGGAACCTAGCATCCCATAAATTAAATGTTTGATTCGACACAAAATCAAGCAATTGATTTAGTAACGAATTTTAAAGAGCCTTGAGTTTATAAGAAGGTTAGTGGGAGTGCCATTACATTTCCGAGTGCTTTGTGTTGATAGCATTCTACTCATTTTGGAATATCGTAGGAATGTTGCCTTCAACTAAAACACGATTGTCCTAATATTTCAAAACACATGAATTTGGGATAAGATTCCTACGTAGTAGAGGATACGTATTTATAGAGATAAATAGAAGAGGTCGCTTAGTTATCCCAATTCATATTATAGACATGATATAATGTCTGATGCGAAGTAGTAAGGATTTGTTCATATATAGTCAATGGGGATTCCGAGTTGAAAATAAAGTCATTCGACGACTTTAGTGTTTCAATCGGAAGTGGACAAGTCAAAAAGGACGCCAGGATTTATATTCATGCTTATTAACGAGGTGTCGTATGAGTTGCAAGTGAAACATGATGACGGATTCCACCCCCGAAGCTTAATATATTGCAGCATTAGATGATGTGAATGTAGCAGTTTGGATTACATTCAAATATTGCGATTTATAATCCATGAAGTCTGTGGCCACAACTGAAAGTGTTGTGATTAGAGAAATGTGTTTCTCTGAGTCAAACACGAACGGATTATATAATCAAGAACGTCCACACAATTATTGAACTAATAAAGAGGTCTCGATGCACCAATGCCTAGTTCAATCGGGATACATGTATCGAAGGGATCGTACTGTACGTTAACTATATTACACGGTTCTTGCAGGCACTTCATTTGTATCTAGGGAATCATGACGCGTAGTTGCTAGACGCCAATCTTGATTTTTTGGGTAGTTAAGTTGAAACTAGCTTCAACTTAATTATAACTCTAGGGACGAGTTTAAACCACAATGGGTTGTGGGCCCACGGCTAGCTTACACCTGAACCATCGAGGGTCACACTGCTCGTGTACTTGAGATCCTTAATGCAATGAGCTAATATTAATTAGTTAATCTTGGTGTAATTGGAAGTCAATGTGATTGAGTTCAACATTCGTAATTGTTAATTACGGATGAGAGTAAGTAGAGGAAAAGAATCCAACGGAAATTTAGTGAACTTTCTATTTTGGGATCTTTCCCAATTTGGCAAGTCCAAAATTAGGGTTTCCGATTTCAGAAATTGGTAAATTGCAAAGTGGAACTCGTATCGACGAGAATTTGTGCTCATCGTCAAAATATAATTTTTATATATTTTCAAGCATTCGTTTGTTAGAAACAAGCCGAGAAAGAGAGTGGACTTAAGATGTTGGGCCTAGCCCAACTTAAGGCCTTTTAGGATTTTCAGAAGGATCATATAAATACAATTTATATGTCTTGTGAAAGACACACGAAATATTACGAAACATAATCTTGAAACCCTAGCTTCTCACCCCACGGCCATCCACCTTCTAGCCGAAACCCTAACTCCGTCACCACCCGCCGAGCCGCCGCCAGTCGCCGTCGCATCGGCATCTTCTTTTTCCTTTCGTTCTTCTTCGTTGTACTTAGCCTATCACATATCTAGTGCTGCGTGGATAGTGGTTTGAACATACGAGGTGAAACCTAAGAAGAGGAAGATTATTATGCCGCCAACGCCGCCACCATGGTCGTCCCCACGCGCTCCCACGCGCCGCCACAAGCGGATGACGCGGAAGACAATTCTGAAAAATTGTTCTCGGATTTTCTGCGTAGTCCGGCGAGAAAGTTCTCCGTAAATCAACCGGTGATCGGATGGACGTGAAATATTTACAGAAGATTTATGACTAATAAATCCACATTCTCACAGAAGGAATTGTCCATACAGTAAATAACCATGGAGATAATGAAGTCGGCGCAGGGCTGTAATTTCAGATCAGCAAACAGGTTGGATCAGTAGGAGTGGGAAGAGCAACTAGCCATCTTCTCGAGTCTTCGTTCGATTCACGATTCATGGGTAACATATAGTTTTCCCTAATTAATATACATGTATTAATTAATTTATATTAATTGAGATTAATGTATGTTAATTGATTATTGATTCACATGAATCTATATGTTCGATTATATGTTTATGTGAATCGTTCGCTGAGCATGTTAATTATTTGATTTAATTTCGTGAGCATGCTATGATGATTTAATTTATGTCATTTAAATTAATTATATATGCGAGCGTGTTTGTCGGTGATTGGAAGCGAAAAGGTACGCAATTAATTGTAATTATTGTGCACGTGTTTGTTTATACAAATTAGTTTATATAAATAAAATATTTTTTTTTGTATTCCGCTTCGTACACGTGTCCGATCCCGAACAGTCTGTGCATTGTAGTTGGGGATTCGATCGCTAGAATAGTTTAGGATGTCATGTGTGTTCTTATAGTTTGTAATCTCTCTAAGTCTCTGGGCAGAGCTGACTAAGTGATGATTAGAGAATTCGATTCTCTAAGTCATGCACGTAACAATTACAATACTTAGAACGATCGCACGGTCATTGAAGTACTAAGGAGGTCTCGATTAACCAATGCCTCTAGTTCAATCAGGACATATGAATCTAAGGGATCGTACTTTACACTAACTATATCAAAAGGTTCTTGCAGGCACTTCATTTGTATCTAGGGAATCAAGACGCGTAGTTGCTAGACGCCAATCTTGATTCGTTGGGTGATTAAGTTGAAACGAGCTTCATCTTAATCGTAACTCTAAGGGACGAGTTTTGACCACAAACGGTTGTGGGCCCACGGCTAGCTTACACCTGAACCATCGAGGGTCACACTGCTCGTGCACATGAGATCTTTGAATAAGCGGTCAAAGGTAAAAATAGTTTATCTTTGCATGATTGGAAGTCAATATGATTGGGTCCAACATTCGTAATATGGAATTATGAATGAGAATAAGAAAAGGAAAAGAATAGGTGAACATCTTAGTGGACTTTCTAAATTGGGAAGTTTCCAAATTTAGAAACTGCACTGAATTAGGGTTTCCACTTTTAGAAAGTTGGAAATTGAGAATTGGAACTCGTAATGATGAGGACATTATAATGATTCTGAAAATGTAATTGTAACAATTTTCCAATCATCAAATTGAGAGAGACGAGCAAGTAAAAGAACTAACGATTTTAAGCTGTTGGGCCCGGTCCAACATAAGCCCGTTAGGGTTTTATGCAACGCACTATAAATACTTGATTTATAGGTCTTGCACAAAACACAACACACGAACTAAACCCTAACCGCTCTCACCTCTCTCAGCCGATCTCAACCCGCGGCCACCACCGCCGCCGTCGCCACCATCTCGCCGGAATCGGCCATCCGTTGGCCGATCCTTTTGGTAGCTCTTTTCGCTTTTTGTTTCTTTCCGTTTTATTCTAACTACTTCGTGTCTAGTGCCACGATGTAGTATATCGAAGTATACGAGGTGAAATCCGAGAGAAGGAAGATCGAAGATCGAAGAATCGAGGAGCAGCACACGAGCCGATGTTACACACAATCCCACGCGCCGCCCGAAGACAGCGCATGAGCCACACGCAACGCCGTAGCTCACCTAGCCGCTGCTGCCCCGGATTGCACGGATTGGTTTCCGTGGCAATCTAGCTTTGCTTAGTGTGCCTAGCTCACGCTTCAAGAGGTAAAGTTTAATGTAATTAATTATTTAGTTAGGTCGTATGTTCCTCTCAGGACAATATGCGTTTCCATATACATTTAGAGAACATAGATGTAGGAATTACATAGACCAATCCGAACCTTCTGATGAGATAAAACTTTTTAATAAAAAAATCCCTCATTCTTAATCTAATTAAGAATCATTTCAAGCTACAAAGAAAAACCAATCTGTTGAATTTTTCTTTCCTTCTGCCAACGGTTGAATTATGTGTAGCGCTTTACTGTAGTGCAGTAGGCCGTGTTAGCGGGAAGGGCTATGGTAAAGTTAGTTTTAATTCAATTGACATAAAGATGAAGGTAGCCATAGAAAAGGGTTATGCTAGATTAACGTGGTTGGCTAGATTAACTAGGGACTGCATTAGTTTGGCATAATCAAGTTCTATGATCATCTTTGATTGGTAGGTTAGACTTGACACACAACGATTTTGAATTCGCGATATTAACTTAGGTCATTATCAAGTGTGATGAAAATTAATTTAGGGTCATATTGTGGATATGATTGATTGTGATCTACCTTTGGGCAAATATAATTGGGCTAGGTTAACTACGGGTTATAATTGTCTATTGGACCTAAAGCCCATTAAGAAAAATCAGTTTTCTCGTTTGTCTACTAGAGGGAAGTGGAACTCAATAAAATTAGTGGGAAGACAATTAAATAACATAAGGCCAAAAATTTAATTGTAACAATCATTCAACGTGAATCTCTAATAATCCTCTTCTCTATACCTCTCAGATAATCATGTCTAAGAATCCCATAATGTCAATCCTCGACAATAAACTCAATGGCCCTAATTACCGAGATTGGTTGCGTAGTCTTAAGCTTGTGCTAACCGTTGATGGGCGTCTTTATGTTATAAACGAGAGACTTCCTGCCACTATACCTGCCACAGCGACTGATGCTGAAAAAAAAAACTTATGAAGCTTGGCAGAAAGACGACACTCATGCTAGGTGTTATATGATAGCCGCCATGGAGCCCGCGCTTGCGAGGGAATATGAGTCTCACTTGCATGCTTATAGTATAAAGGCTCATCTCGATAGCATGTATAGTGAGAATATTAGGGCATTGAGGTACGCTGCTACAAAGGAGTTGATCACGGCGAGACTGCGCGAAGGGACTTCGGTCCACGAGCACAGTCTCAAAATGATCAATCTCCTTGAAAAGCTAGTGAATCTCGATGTCACCCTCCCGACCAAGCTTTCGTTGGATTTGATCATGTTGTCTCTTCCTAGTTCCTATGAATCGTTCATAATGAACTTCAACATAAACAAACTAGATCCTCCCTTGGATGAGTTAATGAACATGTTGGTCAGTTTCGAGTCCACCATTAGGAAAGAGAAGTCTGTTCTCGTTGCTGCTACTTCTGGAAAGAAGAGTTCTTCCCAAAAGAAGAGAAAGGAAAGAGTTCCCTTTCCAAACAACAAGTTCGAAGTGGGTGAAGGTAGTGGGGGCCCCAAGGCAAAGGTCAGCAAGCAAGTTGATGATGCTTGCCATCATTGTGGAAAGAAAGGACATTGGCGCCGCAACTGCAAGGCTTACTGTTGGAGCTAAATACCTAACACGCAAGTGCACGTATCGCAAACAAGTAGTAAAAGTGGACTCCTGAGAGTCGGATGTCGATCCCACAGGGAATACTCAAAATTATCTAATCCTAAGTACCAAATTCAAACAATTATAATTTTTATCCAGCCTACGCAAGTATTTCATATTAAATAAATTAAACAATTAAACTAATTAAGAAAGCAAATAATCACACGAAAATATCAATATAAACACGGATCTATGATTTTATCTTCCCCCTATGCGATAATTCTTCACCCAATTAATCTTCTATCATGGAAGTTACGATTCCCGATTATTAACCCAAGACACAAAATTACTCATAACCCGCTGTCGCGTGTATTATAAGTCTATTATTCATAAACGATTCACTATATGTCTATGCAAATCTAGTATGAATAAAGCATTAAATAACAAGTCTCGTAAACGACTACCTAAGGTATTATCTGTATGTCTACGATAATACATGCAATTAACACACTCATCCGGTGAAAACTACTCGAAGGCTCTTCTATCCCTGTTCTAATTATTAAAACGATCTGTCGATTCAATTCTAACAATAACACATAGCAACATAAATTAGCTACGTTCATGCGCTAAATAAGATCAAAATAGAAGGAATAATCCAAGAATTTAAACTTGCATAATATTAGAAAAATAGGTTCGAATTACCACATAGGGTTCCAACAAAATCCTAGATTTAAAAACTTAACTACTCATGTTCTCTACGGAAAGCATGATAAAAATACGAAATTTCATAAAACTCGAAAAATAAAATTAAAGGGAGAACTATGATGAAGATTCGTCAAGTTTTCGTCTTCGTTGCTCTGTTCTCTTGCTCCTAGATTGCGTGTGTTAAAGATAGATTCCTAATTGTGTGCTTTTTGGCCTTTAAATAGAGTGCAAAAATATAAGAGGGCAGTTTCCTTCTGTAATTAAACTTCCTTCATTGCGCCACTTCGTGAATCCGGACGCCCGTGCGAGAAATAACTTTTGAGAAATAATTCTTCAAATTTTTGATCTTTTTACTTTTGGCCCACTTTTTCTCCGAATTTGCAGTTTTTACCCCATAAGTTGCCAATTCTTCGATTTGTACCTAAAATACAAATAATAACCATTTTAAGCACCAATTATCGTTAAAACACACCAAAAGCTCCAATTAAAAGGTACAATTAAGTGTAAAAATATACAATTAACACACCCCCAAACTTGAACTTTTGCTTGTCCTCAAGTAAAATCAATTTATGAGCACAAAACTCGACTATACATCTCATTACATAGATCGATTGATCAACTTCGCATTTTCAGAACTTGCAATTATGATGACAATTCCTAGGTATTCGTAAGCTTAACATTCAACAGCACTTAGTCACTTACTATCACCAAAAACCACAAATCATACAATTGCTTCAAGTATCCAATATTTGCAAATTAAAGATAGAAATAATTTATACTTACATGCATATATTTGACTCCAAATACTCACCAAATTATTCTACTCAACTAATATTGAACATTAAGCTATTGGGATCATTGGGACTTTGTGGCTTTCAATTGCAAGGCTCTTTGGTTCGAGGTAGAAAATATGGGTATATGTGGCTATTGTTCTTGAATTGAGGTGATTACGCCGAAATTTGAAATATAAGCGTTGAAACAATGAAATCACCTCTAAGGACTTTAGTCAACTCGATTCTCAAAAGTTCAAAAGTCTCCACTTTTGCTTTTGAGGCAATGATTCGAGCCTTCAACAATATTCAACAACTAGTCCTTACTTCTCCCTTCTATTCTCTTCTCCTTCTTTCTCTTTTTTTTTTTTTTCAAGAAGAAGAAAGACCTTATAAGAATTTCCGACCGAACTCCAAGGGGTAATTATTCAAAAATCTCCACTTTTCTACCTTTTACATATTGTCTAAAAGAAAGAACACCTTTTCTCCGAGGCTCAAATCAAGGTTCTAAGGATAAGTTCGATAAAAAGGTAGGCTTGAAAGGCTCAAACGGTTCAAAGAAGGCCCAAATCATATCCCAAATCACTTACTACCGAATACTTCGTATCATAAATGTCCTAAGGTGAGATTTAAAACCGAACAAAGCATGATTTAGCACAAATAAATTCCAAATTTAAAATACAAAACATTCAACCAAAGCAATGCACAAGGTGTGATTCCTAGCAATAATTCACTTCTGCGTTCCGTTGAATCGAAAGCTCAACGAATATCTAATCCTTATCAACATAAAACAAGTAATCTCATCATCAAACATTGACTATCTCCCATCATCATAATTCATCGATGCGTCGATCCAAGCAAAACTATATATATATATATATATATATATATATATATATATATATATATATATATATATATATATATATATATATTTTTTAACAAAGCAAAAAATAAAAAGACAACTAAAACAAAAACTAAAACATGCAAACTAACAATCAAGTAAAACACAAATTAAGCGCACATAAAATAAAATAAATAGTTAACCACCCCCAAACTTAAAATTCACATTGCCCTCAATGTGATTCGCCCGGAGTTTAAGGATAGAAAACACCTGTTTAAGCGTCTGGACCATCATCAGGTTGCTCACCAACTCCACCATGCTCATGAGCATCACCATCTCCCTCATCCTCCAATAGCTCGAGTACCGGCTCAAGAATCGGTGTGGGCAATTGTTCCAGTTCGGCGCACTCAGGCGTACCGCACGCCAAATGGCGCACAATGGCTTGGAGCATCTTCCCCGACCACCGTTGAAGAGATTCGATTGTGCTCACCTTGTGCTCCACCGTGGCTAGACGATTTCTAGTAATGACCAACTCCCGCTCCATTCTTCTTTGAAAACGGCGGTCCGAACTTGTGCTTGGACCTTCGGGTGGAGCTAATTGTTGGCTATAGACGGGTTTCTCGCCACCGTGGATGGGTGCCTTGAATTGTCGGGCCGCAAGGTTACTCATCGGCTTCCGTATTTGTGTGATAATATCTGTTGTTTTGGTTGGGACCTTCGCCTTCTTGCATAGGCCGGTAACGAGGCAAGGGAAATAGAACCCCTTGGAGTTGTTGATCATGGAGATCCAAAAACGGTCGGATTTGATTTCGCCAACATTGATCGGTGTGCCCTTTAAAATGTAATATGCAAGAGCACACCATTCATGGTCCACGTGAGTCCACGAGCGGGTGGGGATGAGGTTGGCGCATATGAAAGTAAGGCACGCCTTGCCTATTTGGTGGATGCATTTCCACTCTAACTCGTATTCCTCCTCGGTGGAGAATTCGGACCAAATTGGGGGCCCATCGCACAACACCTCGCCGAGTTGATCTCTTGTTACCGCGAGTTACATTTGTTCCCAATTGAATGGCTCATGTCGGATGTTATAGAAGGAGTTGATGGCCTTGGCACTCCAATCGACCCGCTTCCCTCAAACCGTGCTCGTCTTCCTATCCGAAGTTAGGAGAATACGGGTGTTGGCGTAGAACTCGCGGACCAAAGATAAGTTTATCGACTCCGCCGGTTCCAACAATGATTCCCACCCTCGTCGTAGGAATTCTTGATGCAACGGTTCAAATTGCGGTAGGGTGACCTCATATGCGCGCTCCGTCACAAGTTTCTTCACTTTTTGTTTTTCAAAACGAACCTTGGAGCCTTCGACACAAAAAGCATCGTCATCGGGGGTTGGAATTTGATCGGCTTTCTTGCCCTTCCCCTTGCCTTTTGAAGTGCCTTCACCTTGTGAGGTGCCCTCTCCGTCACGTCCTCTTTTCCCCATGATGTGAGAATGCCTTGTGGAAGGGATTTGAAGTGAATTGGTGTGCAAAATTTCCCCCAAACTTGACTCGGGCAAATCGTCGAACACCTTGTGGGCGGTCCTTGTTGAATGGGTTTTTAGAGAAATTTGCACCTTTCTTGAATCCTCCCTGCACAAATAAACAACAATCCACCGTTTTTGAGTATTATATGTGTGTAATTGGTGAATTTTCGGTGAAATTTGTCAAAGGAAAGGGAAAATTTTGAAAGGAGAGGGTTAGGGTTCGAAGTGGGGAAGAGAGAGGAATGGGAATTGTGAAAATTGTGGTGTGGAAAACCCTTCTTTAATACGCACTGTTTTTATTTCGCACGGCCGTGTGACTTTTTGCACTGTTTTTTTCGTACGGCCGTGCGAAATTCAAAAGTTGGGCAGTAGCCTGTTGTTTCTCGGACGGTCGTGCGAGAATTCAGTGTAAATTCCGCACGGCCGCGCCCCTTCTCAATTTTGGGCAGTAGGCTCTCCAATTCTCGGACGGCCGTGCGAATTTTCAGTTATTTTTTCGCACGGCCGCGCCCCTCGCCGATTTTATACAGTAGAACCTCGAGAATCTCACACGGCCGTGTGAGATTTCTCTTTTTTCCTTGCACGACCGTGTGAATAGTTACAAAAATTGCAATTTGACCCCTGAAAAATAAAAATTTCTTATTTCGTTAGTGTGCATGCTTTTCAATAAAATAATAAAAAAAATAGATAAATAAAAACTAAAACTAACAAAACTAAAATAAAATAAAAGAAAGAAAGACGAAATCTCGGGTTGCCTCCCAAGAAGCGCTAAGTTTACAGTCTTCAGCCGGACTTTGTCTGCTTCTTTGTTCAAGCTAACGTGACCGAAGTCACTTGGCGATTGAATTCCTCTCCCCGATAATGCTCGTTTGGTTCTTTAGGTGGCCACATCCTCCTTGCACGTTTATCATCGTTATCACCCCAAGTCTTTTGACTATCTCTCGGAGGGGTTGAAATTGAATCCGCACAATAAACTTCCTTTTTCCGCCATCATCTCCTGCACTCAACGATGCCTTTCCATGGTCCAAAATCGAAACATCAAATTTTTCATAACTTGTAAAATCCATAAGATCAATAGTAAAGCACTCATTATTATTGCATGGATTTTTACTAAAAACATTAAATTTGATCTTTTGATCATGCACCGTCATTGTAAGATCACCGCTAGCACAATCAATTAGAGTTTTCGAAGTTGCTAAAAACGGTCTCCCTAAAATAAGGGGTATCTCCCTATCTTCATAAATATCAAGTATAACAAAATCAACCGGGAAGATAAATTTGTTCACTTTTACTAGCACATTCTCTAAAATACCTTTCGGGTAAACTAAAGACCTATCGGCTAATTGAAGAGTTATAGCCGTAGGTTCAATCTCACCTAACCCAAGATTTTTATAAGTGGAATAAGGCATAAGATTAATGCCCGCGCCTAAATCAATGAGCGATCTAAAATTTTTACCTCCTATAGTACAAGGAATAGTGAACTTACCTGGATCGCCGAGTTTTGTGGAAGGGGCCGTGTAAGAATTTCACTGCATTGCTCCGTGAGTTGGATCATCTCCTTCCCTTGCAATTTCTTCTTCTTTGTCACGAGATCCTTGAGGAATTTAACCCACTTTGGCATCTTTTGAAGGGCTTCGATAAACGGAATATTTAGGTGGATTTCCTTCAACTTGTCCAAAAATCCTTGGTACATGGCATCGAGCTTCTTCTTTAGAAGCTTTTGAGGATATGGGATTTGAGGGGCTCGTGATTTCACTGTGGATGATAGAGGTACTTCATGAGTTGCTTCTTTCTCCCCAAGCATTCTCGGCTTCTCGATTACCATGTTTTGCTTCTCTTTTCGTGGGGCTTCCTCCAATTGTCACCCATTCCTTAAACTTACAGCGTTGCACTGCTCGATGTTGTTCTTCCGAGGATCTTCCGTATTTGACGGCAGTGCTCCCGATGGCCTCGCGTTTAGCTGGGTTGCAAGTTGACCCATCTGTGTTTCCAAATTTCGGATGGATGATTGGGTAGACGTCATAAATTGGGCCAAGATATTTGCGAGGTCTCCTCCTGAGGTGGAGCTTGAGGCGTATTTTGGAATCCGGGAGTTGGCCGCGAATAATTAGGAGGTTGACCTTGAGGTGGTGCTTGCCTTTGTCCTTGTTGATTTCCTCCCCACCCAAAGTTAGGGTGATCCTTCCATCCCGGATTATACGTGTTGGAGTACGAGTTCCTCTGTTGTCGGTTGGGGTCATGCACATAATTCAGAGACTCCGTTTCTTCTACGCACTGGTCTGGAACTTGGACTGCATGGACGTGTTGTGTTTGCAATGCTGCAACTTGATTTGATAGCTTCTCTAATTGGGCAATGATTGCGGTGACCCCGTCCAACTCCAAAATTCCTCCCGTCTTGACTGCTCCGCTATTCGACCGGTCCGACGTCCGCATGTATTTATTTCTAGCGATTCGCTCCAAGAGTTCGTATGCTTTGTCGTAAGTTAGACTCGTGAACATTCCTCCCGCTGCAGAGTCGAGCACGGTCCTCGAGTTGTCTTGCAATCCATCGTAAAATATTTGCAGTTGGCGCCACTCTTGAAGTCCGTGATTCGGGCACCTCCTTATTAACTGCTTGAACCGCTCCCACGTCTTCACCGGCTTCTTGTATGAAGTTTTGAATTTCTCTCCGGATTCTCTCAGTTTTTGTTGGGGAGTTGTATGTGTTGATGAAAATTTGTGCTAGCTGGGCCCAAGACGAGATGGAGTGCGGTGCGCGAGTTTGTAACCATTCTTGGGCTGCTCCTTGTAAAGAGTTCTTGAACAGGCGGAGTTGCAGTGCTTCGGGTGATACTCGAATCACACGTTATGAGGAAGTTGACCAAGTGGAGATGTGGATCTTCATGAGCCAATCCGCTGAATAACCCATTGTTTTGGAGCATAGTGAGGAGTCCCGCTCGAATTTCGAAATTGTTGGCTTCAATGGGGGGTTGTTGGATGCTTGATTGAAACCCATTGAGTGTTGGAACGGTGTAATCATGCAATGCTCGTTGACGAGGTGGTGGATTAATTAGCTGGCGTTGCTCTTGCTCATTGACGATTTCACCCGCCGCATTCGGTAGTCGCCCTTGGTCATCTCCCACACGATTAATCTCTTCTTCCATCGTTGCGGGAGCGTTTTGAGCTAACCGTTGATTTCTCCTGGCTTGCCTAAGCGTTCGCTCAATTTCGGGATCAAGAGGTAGCAAGTTCGTGTCGTGTCCTCTACGCATAAAAAGTACCTAAAACAAAATAATAAAAGTAAAATAAGCAAATAAAATAATAAAATAAAATAAATAAAATGGCTGAAGTAAGAAAATTGCTCAAATTTAATATTAGGATAAATAAATAATTTAGCCGTATTCCCCGGCAACGGCGCCAAAAACTTGTTGGAGCTAAATACCTAACACGCAAGTGCACGTATCGCAAACAAGTAGTAAAAGTGGACTCGTGAGAGTCGGATGTCGATCCCACAGGGAATACTCAAATTATCTAATCTTAATTACCAAATTCTAACAATTATGATTTTTATCCAGCCTACGCAAGTTTGTCAAATTAAATCAATTAAACAATTAAACTAATTAAGAAAGCAAATAATCACGCGAAAATATCAATATAAAAACGGATCTAGGATTTTATCTTCCCCCTATGCGATAATTCTTCTCCCAATTAATCTTCTATCATGCAAGTTACGATTCCCGATTATTAACCCAATACACAAAATTACTCATAACCCGCTGTCGCATGAATTATAAGTCTATTATTCATAAACGATTCACTATATGTCTATGCAAACCTAGTATGAATAAAGCATTAAATAACAAGTCTCGTAAACGGCTACCTAAGGTATTATCTGTATGTCTACGATAATACATGCAATTAACATACTCATTCGGTGAAAACTACTCGAAGGCTCTTCTATCCCTGTTCTAATTATTAAAACGATCTGTCGATTCAATTCTAACAATAACACATAACAACATAAATTACGTAAATTCTAACAATAACACATAGCAACATAAATTAGCTACGTTCATGGGCTAAATAAGATCAAAATAGAAGAAATAATCGAAGAATTTAAACTTGCATAATAGTAGAAAAATAGGTTCGAATTACCACACAGGGTTCCAACAAAATCCTAGATTTAAAAACTTAACTACTCATGTTCTCTACGGAAAGCATAGTAAAAATACGAAAGTTCATAAAAATCAAAAAATAAAATTAAAGGGAGAACTATGATGAAGATTCGTCAAGTCTTCGTCTTCGTTGCTCCGTTCTCTTGCTCCTAGATTGCGTGTGTTAAAGATAGATTCCTAATTGTGTGCTTTTTGGCCTTTAAATAGGGTGCAAAACTATAAGAGGGCGGTTTCCTTGTGTAATTAAACTTCCTTCACTGCGCCACTTCGTGAACCCGGACGCCCGTGCGAGAAATAACTCTAAAATCCGGACGGCCGTCTGGTCTTTAATTCTTCAAAGTTTTGATTTTTTTACTTTTGGCCCACTTTTTCTCCAAATTTGCAGTTTTTACCCCATAAGTTGCCAATTCTTCGATTTGTACCTAAAATACAAATAATAACAATTTTAAGCACCAACTATCGTTAAAACACACCAAAAGCTCCAATTAAAAGGTACAATTAAGTGTAAAAATAAACAGTTAATACTTACCTAAAGCAGAAAAGTTCTAAAAAGGGTACGTAAATTTGTCTGTCAATTCTTCTTCTTGGGTATTGGATACGGGCTGTGGCTCACACTTATGTAATGATTTGCAGCTCATGACAAGAAGTAGAAAGCTTAGAGCGGGTGAGACCTACCTAAGAATGGGGAATGGAGCAAGAGTTGCTGCTGAAGCCATTGGCACTATTACTTAAATGTTTTGGATTCTAGTCTTCCTATTGTTTTGAACGATTGTTTATTTGTTCCGTCTCTCATTAGAAACCTTATTTCTATTCCTGTATTAGATATTGATGGTTTTACTTTTGTTTTTGGAAATTCGATTTGCATTATACAAAAGAATGAGAATTTGATTTCCAAGGGACGACTATTAAACAACTTGTATGAACTAAATCCAAATGAAATACCTATTAATCTTATATCAGCAAAACTTAAGGGGATAGATCAAAACCCAGCACAACTTTGGCATGCTAGATTAGGTCATGTCTCTTTAAGAAAGATGAACGATTTTGTTAGTGAAGGATTGTTCTCTTCGGAGGACGTGAAATCACTACAAACTTTTGAATCTTGCCTTAAAGGGAAAATGACCAAGTCACCCTACAAAGGGAAAATGGAACGAGCCGAGGGTCTTTTGGATTTGATCGATACAGACGTATGTGGTCCACTAAGTGTTAGTGCGAAGGGTGGATACAACTACTTCGCTACCTTTACCGACGATTATTCTAGGTATGGGTATTTGTACTTGATGAAGTACAAGTCCGAAACATTTGAAAAGTTCAAAGATTTTAGACACAAAGTAGAGGAGCAACTCGGACGAAGTATTAAGAAGCTGCGATCCGATCGTGGTGGAGAATACTTGAGCATCGAGTTCATTGACTATCTGAAAGAGAATGGAATACAATCTCAATGGACTCCACCTGGATCTCCTCAACTCAATGGAGTTTCCAAACGTCAGAATAGAACCTTTTTAGATATGGTTCGATCAATGATGGGGTTCACGAACTTACCGGCATACTTGTGGGGTCATGCACTTCGCACTGCCGCATATTTGCTGAATATAGTTAACACCAAAGCAGTTAAATCCACACCTTATGAACTTTGGCATTCCCGGAAACCCAACTACAAACATATTAGGATATGGGGTTGTCCCGCTTATGTGAAGCGATTAGTGGGAGATAAGTTGGATAGTAAATCCGACTTGTGCTATTTTGTGGGGTATCCCGAAGACTCAATGGGATACGAATTCTATTATGTCAAGGAAGCAAAGACGTTTGTTTCGAGAAATGCCGGCTTTTTGGAAAGGGAGTTTCTATCCGATAGAAAAGGCAACATAATAGAACTTGAAGTAGTTCAAGAACCGCAAAGTTAAGTTCAAGTGCAACAACAAGTAATCGAACCAATACAACAATCCACTAATATACCTCCTAAACCTACGGTACGTAGATCCGAAAGAGTTCAGAAAATGCCGGATAGGTTATTCCTCCTCGAGAATGATGAAGATCATGTTGATCTTGGACAAGATCCAAGAACATACAATGAGGCCGTATCGAATGCGGACATGGGACATTGGCTAACTGCCATGAAATCCGAAATGGACTCCATGTACTCCAACAAGGTGTGGACCTTGGTAGATCCACCTAACGGAATTGTTCCTATAGGCTGCAAGTGTTGGGGATCGATGCATGTATACGCAGCGAAAAACAAAATTTAATCAAACTCAATGTTCGATTACATGCATAAATCAATTAATTGAACGTACCTTAACGCTTCCGCCATACACATGGTAATTTTTGATATTTTAATCGAAATTAAATAAAACGAAAAACAAAGACGAGCATGCTTGCATACGACATCATGAAATCGAAAACATACATTCTTCATATAATTGTCATGCTCACAAAATAATCCACATAATCCAATTATGAATTAATTCGCAGGGGTTTTCGATTTTACCTCTTGAAGCGTGAGATTTCGACGAATCGAAATCTATAAACTAAGACACGTACAAGCAGCTATTAAACAACTCCAAGGCTGCAAAGAACCGACCGAACAGCAGCTGGTCCGATCTGATCTCGACGGCGGCACATGAGGTGCAGCGGCGGCGGCGCGTGGCAACGGCGACGGCGCGTGCGAGGCTGGCGGTGGTGGAGTTGCGTTCTTCCTCTCCAATTAGGTTTCACCTCGTACAACTAGACCCACTCTAACTGCAGCACTAGATACAGAAGAGTTAGAAAACAACGGGAATAAAGATGAGGAAGAAAAGAGAAGAAACCGGCGGCGGCGGCGGCGGCGGCAGAGCGGCGGCGCGACGGCGGTGCGGCTGTGCAGCGGCGGGGCTGCAGCCGTGAGGCGGAGGACGGCCGTGCTTCATGCGGCTAGGGTTTGGGGCTGTCAAAATCTTATCTCAACTCATCATATGAGTTGTATTTATACTAGGGTTCATAACCCTCATGGGCTTAAGTCATTGGGCTTGACCCACTGATCCATTAAGCCCACCCCTTCGTCGGCCTCGTTTCTTACAAACGATCGTCCACAAAATTATAACAAAATTATATTTGTGACGAGCATAAAGTCCTCGTCGATACGAGTGCCTCTTTGAAACTTTCAATTTCCAAAATTGGAAACTTCTAATTTAGTGGACCTGCTAAATCGGGAAACTTCCCAATTTAGAAAGTTCACTAGATTTCCGCATATCTCTTTCTCTCCGTTATTCCAACTCGTAATCCACAATTACGAATATTAGATTCAATTATATTGACATCCAACTACGCAAAGATTAACACATTAATCTATGCTTGTTGTTTTTCAAGGATCTATGTTACACGAGAAGTGTGACCCTCAATGGTTCAGGTGTAAGCTAGCCGTAGGCTCACAACTCTTTGTGATTCGAAAAACACATTTTTCTTATACGAACTCCTCCAAAGAGTCCCGATTAGGGTAAAACTCATTTTCCTCAATCGCCGATCAAATCGGTGCCCAACGAATCAAGATTGGCGTCTAGCAACTACGCATCATGATTCCCTAGATACAAATCAAGTGCCTGCAAGAACCTTGTGATATAGTTAACGTACAGTACGATCCCTTCGCAGCAAATGTCCCGATTGAACTAGAGGCATTGGTCCACCGAGACCTCTTATTAAGTTCAATAACCGTACGAACGTTCTAGGTGTTATAATCCGTTCGTGTGTGACTTAGAGAAACACATTTCCCTAATCACCCCACTATCAACTCCGGCCGGAGATTCCATGGATTACAAACCGACAGAACACACAGGACATCCATGACTACTCAAGCGCTCGAATCCCCTACTACAATGCACAGACTTCACACTAGATTTCGGACTGCACGAACGTTGGCCCTTGGAGCTGTCCGCGGTGGGACTCAGGGACAGGTCACAATACAGTTGGTCCTCTAGTGAAGTCACGGTGATGTCTGGGTCTTATGGACTAATGGTGCACAACTATATCATAGAAACCTATTACTCGGTGATTGGGAACCACTTATAGATTTCTAGGCGAGGGAGTTCAGTGAACTCATCTAATATGAGCACCCACTCAAGTATGCCGATGTCACAACACCGATGACTGATGAGACGCAGTACACATACACTAAGTGCTAGTCTCAAAAGGGAAAGGCCGGTATCCTCATTATTGGCGTAACCCATCGACTAGGAACAAGGTTTAACAGTTACATTACATTGCTGAGTTATCTCACGATTCTACTAGATCAACTCACAGTAATAGAGTAACTCGTTAGGACTATATCTATGGTGCTTGCATGGGATAAGAGATATAGAATGCCAAAAGGTATTTTACCATTAATATGAAATAGATTATTTACGAGTAGCGTGAGAAAACACAACACTTAGTTGGCTTATTGGTCACATACTCTAACAGCAAGTGGATCTATAAGAAGAAAATTGGAGTGGATGGAAAGGTGTCGACCTATAAAGTTAGATTGGTAGCGAAAGGATATACTCAAAGGCAAGGTGTTGACTATGAGGAAACCTTTTTGCCAATCGCGATGCTGAAGTCCATTAGGATTTTGCTGGCCATAGCTGCGTGGTACGACTACGAGATATGTCAAATGGATGTGAAGACCGCCTTCCTTAATGGAGACATTGAGGAAGAAATTTACATGGCGCAGCCGGAGGGCTTCATATCTTCTGGAAGTGAGCAAAAGGTTTGCAAGCTCCAGTGATCCATTTATGGATTGAAACAAGCATCCCGTAGTTGGAACATTAGGTTCGACTCAACTATCAAAGAGTTTGAGAAGAATCCGGAGGAACCTTGTGTATACAAGAAGGTTAGTGGGAGGGCAGTGATATTTTTAGTGCTTTACGTTGATGACATTCTACTCATTGGGAATGATATAGGAATGTTGCAACAAACGAAAGCATGGTTGTCCACACGTTTCTCAATGAAGGATTTGGGAGAAGCATCTTATGTATTAGGAATACGCATCAATAGAGATAGAGCAAGGAAGATGCTTGGCTTATCCCAAAGCCTGCACATAGACACCGTTATGAAACGGTTTAGCATGGAAGAATCCAAGAAGGGATTCTTGCCAATGTCCCGTGGGGTTCGTCTCTCGAAATCTATGTGTCCGCAAACACCTAGTGAAATCGAGGAGATGAAAAGGACGCCTTATGCTTCTACAATAGGAAGCATAATGTATGGCATGCTATGTACAAGACCCGATATTGCGTATGTTGTGAGTGTCACAAGCCGATATCAGTCTAACCCCGGCCCGGCTCACTTGAAGGCCGTGAAAGATATCCTCAAGTACTTACGAAGGACTAAGGATATATTTTTGGTCTATGGGGGTGCCGAGTTGAAATTAGAGGGCTTTACCGACTCTAGTTTTCAATCGGATGTCGACGACTCAAAGTCGAACTCGGTATTTATATTCACACTTAATGGTGGTGCCGTGTGTTGGAAGAGTTCCAAACAAAGCATGATGGCTGATTCCACTACTGAAGCGGAATACATTGTTGCGTCCGAAGCTGCAAAAGAAGGGACTTGGATAAGGAAGTTCATCCAAGAGTTGGGTGCCATTCCTAATGCTAGTGATCTAGTACGTTGTACTATGATAACACCAGAGCCGTGGCGCAAGCTAAGGAGCCGAGATCTCATCAGAAGTCGAAGCATATTCTGAGAAAGTATCATGTGATCCGAGAGATCATTGATAGAGGTGAAATTAAAGTAGAACGAGTCACCTCGGAAGAGAACGTTGTAGACCCCTTCACGAAGCCTTTACCGAGATCGGTCCACGAGAAACATCGAGAGTCGATGGGATTGCGATTCATGGGTAGTTGGCTTTAGGTCAAGTGGGACATTGTTAGAGTAGGTGACCAACAAGCCAACTTGTGGATGTGATCTTTCACATTTATTATGGTGATAAATAAACCCTTTTCGTATTAATGATAAAACACCTTGGCATTCTATATCTTTGTCCCTTTGTCACAAGCATAGATATAGTCCTTACAGTTATTACATGTACTAGTAATTGATCGTTAGGATTGTGAGATATTTACTTAAGTATTATAACTGTTAAACGTGTTCCTAGTCGAACGGTTATGCCACCAATGAGGATATCGGCCTTTCCCATTAAGAGACTAGCACTTAGTGTATGTGTACTACGTCTCATCAGTCAATGGTATTGTGATATCGCCATGCATAAGTGGGTGCTCGTAAGTTGACGAGTTCACTGAACTCTTTCACCCTAGAAATCTCTAAGTGGTTCCCAATAATCGAGTAGAGATATATGTGGTATAGTTGTACACCATTAGTCCTTATGACCTAGACATCACCGTGACTTCACTAGAGGACCAGCTGTATCGTGACCTGTCCCTGAGTTCCACCGAGGACCGCCCCAAGGGCCTGTGTTCGTGCAGTCTGAAATCTAGAGGGACGTCTGTGCATTGTAGTCGGGGATTCAATTGCTAGAATAGTATTGGATGTCCTGTGTGTTCTTATAGTTTGTAATCTCTCTAAGTCTCTGGCCAGAGCTGACTAAGTGATGAATAGAGAATTCGATTCTCTAAGTCATGCACGTAACGATTACAATACTTGGAACGATCGCACAATCAGTGAACTACTAAGGAGGTCTCGATGAACCAATACCTCTAGTTCAATCGGGACATATGAATCTAAGGGATCGTACTGTACGCTAACTATATTACACGGTTCTTGCAGGCACTTCATTTGTATCTAGGGAATGATGACGCGTAGTTGCTAGACGCCAATCTTGATTCATTGGGTGATTAAGGTGAAACGAGCTTCATCTTAATCGTAACTCTAAGGGACGAGTTTTGACCACAAAGGGTTGTGGGCCCACGGCTAGCTTACACCTGAACCATCGAGGGTCACACTACTCGTGCACATGAGATCTTTGAATAAACGGTCAAAGGTAAAAATGGTTTATCTTTGCATGATTGGAAGTCAATATGATGGGGTCCAACATTCGTAATTTGGAGTCTGTAAAGGCTTCATCCACAAGTTATATACTTGTGGATAATGATTTAAAAACTTGTGTTATTTATATTCGGCTGCATAATCTTTCTCAACACAATTTTTTTTTATTGTTTGAAAGAAATCTCTGATTTTATAAAGATTTATATTATTTTAACGAAATCAGAGGCACTAAATTATTTCAATTGGCATCAAGAGCCTACACTTGACCTATACTAAGTGATTGTATCCTGAAGTAATTTTAACAGTGCACGAATTCACAATGGATACACTAATGCCAGCCTCCATGCGTCCTCCTGTGTTGAATGGAACAAATTACACTTACTGGAAAGACAAAATGAGGACATTCATCAAATCGATTGATGAAAGAGCCTAGACAGATTTATTAACATGATGGTCTCCACCAAAACGAACTGATAAAGATGGTGATCTTATAGTAATTCTTGAGATTGAATGGACTGCGGATCACATTTCAACAGGTAGCTACAATTCCAAATCCTTAAATGCCATTTTTAACTTAGTTGATACCACAATGTTTAAGGTCATCTCTATATGCACCAATGCAAAGGATGCCTGAGATGTACTTCAATTACATTGTGAATGATCGGAAAGCATAACGAGAACTAAGCTTAGGTTGATGTCATCCAAGTTCGAACACCTGAGAATGGATGAAAGTGAAACCATTTCCCATTACAATGAAAAGATCAGTGACATGGCAAATGAATTTCAAGCCCTTTGAGGTCCATTAATTAAGCAATGAAACACTGGTGAACAAAGTGTTGATAACACTTCCTGAGCGGGTCGAAATGAAGGTCACATCAATCGAGGAATTGTCAGACACATCATCAACTAGACATGATGAACTGATGGGAAGTCTTAAGTCATGTGAGATAAATGACGATGAGGAAAAGAAACTAAGAGGAAAGTCTACAACAAACGCGTTACAAGCAAGTGTTACTCAAGATGTCACAACACCTGTTGATGAAGAATTGGATGCTGAAGACTATATGAACAATGTTGCTCTTCAAATCAGAAGATTCAATAAAGACAATCAACAAGAAGGGTGTCAAACCTCAAAAAATATTCAATGATGACTCAACTCCGAACTCAAAGATCTGGGTCTCAACAGAGTACCTTTCAAAATTCTCCACAAAAATTCTCTCAAACCTTCTCTCAAAATCGGTTCAGATCTTCACCTAATCTTGATTCTGTGCAAAGCATGGCCTACACAGGTTTCGATAATTATGCAAATGAGTGCGTTAACACACTGAAGAAAAGAGGGATGAGTCTTATTGTTCAGCTCAACAAAGAAGAATGCGAAGAGTTCGGTCAAACCAGCTCCCAGGAAGAAGAACCAGATGTTAACTTCACAAAATTAAATGTGTTTGAAAATCTAGATGTTGATGCACAAGAGATTGTATCCAGTGTTGCCTCACCCTTTGCAATATCTGAAAATACTGAATACTCTGATTCTTCTCTGACTAATTTAACATGCTATAATTGTACTTATCTTTCTAATACAAATGATCTTTCTGAAGAAGAAGAATAAATGTGCAATGAGGAGGAACTGAGGACTCTTTACAAGGAGTTATATAATGACAGGATTAAGAAGACTGAAATGCTTGAAGATCTAAACAAGGAAAACAACTCCATCAAGAAAACAATCACTCAGTCAGAAGTCCTTCTCACTAAGAAAGATATGGAACTAGTTAAGGTTAAGACTGATGTGGAATATGCTCTGCTTGCCATAAAAAGATTAACACCGACACATCTAAACTAGAGGATATTGTAGGTTTAGAAACTATAGGTAGAAAAAACGCAGGTTCAATAGCCCAAACAACCTCGATTCGTTACGTAGTCTAAAACTTGTGCTCACTATTGAGGAGCACCTCTATGTGCTCGAAGAGAGGCCTCCTGCCTCTATACCCAACATTGTGACTGATGCTGAAAAAAAGAATTATGAAGCTCGGACAAAGGATGAAACTCATGTTAGGTGCTACATGATAGCATCGATGGAGCCTGCGCTTGCGAGGAAATATGAGTCTCACTTGCATGCTTTTCACATCAAGTCCCATCTTGATAGCATGTATAGTGAGAATATTAGAGTGTCTAGGTACACAACTACCAAGGAGTTGACCACTGTGAGACTATGCGAAGGGGCTTCAGTCCATGAGCACTATCTAAAAATGAACACTCTCCTTGAGAAGTTAGTGAACCTTGATGTCACCATCCCAGCCGAGTTGTCATTGGATTTGATCATGTTCTCCCTACCAAGTTTCTATGACTCGTTCATAGTGAACTTCAACATGAACAAGCTGGAAACCTCCTTTGGATGAGTTAATGAACATGTTGGTCAGTTTCGAGTCCACCATCAAGAAAGAGAAGTATGTTCTCATTGCTGCCACTTCTGGAAAGAAGAGTTCTCTCCAAAAGAACAGAAAGGAAAGAGTTCCCTTCCCAAAAAACAAGTTCGAAATGGGTGAAGGTAGTGGGGGTTCTAAAGCAAAATTCAGCAAGCAAGCTGATGATGCTTGCCATCAGTGTGGAAAGAAGGGGCATTGGCACCGCAACTGCAAGGCTTATCTAGAACAAAAACGTTCAGAAAATGGTACATATTTCGTTGAATTAAATTTTTCTATAAATTCTTCTTCTTAGGTATTAGACACAGGCTGCAGCTCACATCTATGTAATGATCTGCAGCTAATGACAAGAAGCAGAAAGCTTATAGCGGGTGAGACCTACCTATGCATGGGGAATGGAGCAAGAGTTGTTGTTGAAGCCATTGGGACTATTTACTTAAATGTTACGGGTTCTATTTTTCCTATTGTTTTGAAGGATTGTTTGTTTGTTTCGTCTCTCATTCGAAACCTTATTTCTATTCCTGTTTTGGATAATGAAGGTTTTACTTTTGTTTTTGGAAATTCGATTGCATTATACAAAAGAATGAAAATGTGGTTTGCAAGGGACAACTATTAAACAATTTATATGAACTAAATCCAAGCGAAATGCCCGTTAATGTCATATCAGCAAAACGTAAAGAGATAGATCAAAATCCCGCACAAATTTGGCACGCTAGATTGGTTCATGTATCTTTAAAAAGGATTGTTCACTTTGGACGACGTGAAATTACTACAAACTTGTGAATCCTGCCTTCAAGGGAAAATTACTAAGTCACCCTACAAAGGGAAAATAAAGCGAGCCGAAGGTCTTTTGGATTTGATGCATACAGAAGTATGTGGTCCACTAAGAGTTAGTGCGAATGTTGCTTTTAACTAATTTGCTACCTTTACCGATGATTATTTAAGGTATGGGTATGTGTACTTGATGAAGTACAAGTCTGAAACTTTTGAAAAGTTCAAAGATTTTACACACGAACTAGAAAACAACTTGGAAAAGGTATTAAGAAACTATGATCCGATCATGGTAGAGAATACTTAAGTATCGAGTTCATTGAATGGAATACAATCTCAAAGGACTCCACCTGAAACTTCTCAATTAACAGGAGTTTCCAAACGTCGGAATAGAATTTTGTTAGAAATGATTCGTTCTATAATGGGGTTCACCAACTTACCGACATACTTGTGGGGTCATGCACATCGCACTGTGGTGTATTTTCTAAATAGAGTTAACACCAAGGCGGTTAAATCCACACCATATGAATTTTGGTATTCCCGGAAGCCCAACATCAAACATATTAAGATATGGGGTTGTCCCACTTATTTAAAGCGATTAATGTGACACAAGTTAGACAATAGATCTGACTTGTGCTACTATGTGGGGTATCCTGAGGATTCAATGGTATACGAATTCTATTATGTGACGGAAGCAAAAAAACTTTGTTTCAAGAAATGTCACCTTTCTAGAAAAGAAGTTTCTATCAGATAGAAAAGGCAGTACGATAGAACTTGAAGTAGTTCAAGAACCACAAAGTGAAGTTCAAGCACAAGAACAAGTAAACGAGCCAATATAACAATCCACTAATATATCTCCTGAACCTTTAGTACGCAGATCCGAAAGAGTTTGGAAAGTGCCAAATAGGTTATTACTCCTCGAAAATGATGAAGATCATATTGAAATTGGATGTGATCCAAGGACATACACTGAGGCTGTATCGGATACAGACATAGGACATTGGCTAAATGCCATGAAATCCGAGTAAGAATCCATGTACTCCAACAAGGTATGGACCTTCGTAGATCCACCCAAGGGAATAGTTCCCATAGATTGAAAATGGATCTATAAGACGAAAATTGGAGTGGACAGAAAGGTGTCGATCTACAAGGCTAGATTGGTAGCAAAAGCATACACTCAAAGACAAGGTGTTGACTATGAGGAAACCTTTTCGCCAGTTGCAATGTTGAAGTCCATTAGGAATTTGCTGCCATAGGTGCGTGGTACGATTACGAGATATGGCAAATGAATGTGAAGACCTCTTTCCTTAATGGAGACCTTGAGAAAGAAATATACATGGCGCATCCGGAAGGCTTCATATCTTCTGGAAGTGAGCAAAAGGTTTGCAAACTTCAGCGATCCATTTATAGATTGAAACAAGCATCCCGTAGTTGGAACATAAGGTTCGACTCAACTATCAAAGAGTTTGATTTTGAGAAGAACCTGGAGGAACCTCGTGTATACAAGAAGGGTAGTGGAGGGCATTGATATTTTTGGTGCTTATGTTGACGACATTCTACTCATTGGGAGTGACGTGGAATTGTTACAATAGACTAAAGCATGGTTGTTGACACGTGTTTCTCAATGAAGGATTTGGGAGAAGCATCTTATGTATTAGGAATACACATCTGTAGAGATAGAGCTAGAAAGTTGCTAGGCTTTTCCCAAACCATGTACATAGACACCGTTATGAAACGGTTTAGCATTGAAGAATTCAAGATGGGATTCTTGCCAATGTCCCATGGGGTTCGTCTCTCAAAATCCATGTTTCATCAGACACCTAGTGAAATTGAGGAGATGAAAAGGACACCATATGCTTCTGCCATAGGAAGCATAATGTATGGCATGTTGTGTATAAGACCCGATATTGTGTATGTTGTGAGTGTCACAAGCAGATATCAGTTTGACCCCGTTCCAGCTCAATGGACGGCTTTGAAAGATATCCTCAAGTACTTACGAAGGACTAGGGATATATTTTTGGTCTATGGGGGTGCCGAGTTGAAATTATAAGGTTTTACCGACTCTAGTTTTCAATCGGATGTGAACGACTCAGTCGAAGTCGGGATCTATATTCACTCTTAATGGTGATGCCATGTGTTGGAATAGTTTCAAGCAAAACACGACGGTTACTACCGAAGCTGAGTACATTCCAGTATCAGAGGCTGCAAAAGAAGGGACTTGGATAAGGAAATTCATCCAAGATTTGGGTGTTGTTCCTAATGCTAATGATCTAGTACCGTTGTATTGCAATAACACCGGAGCCGTGGCGCAAGCTATGGAGTCTCGAGATCTTCTCAGAAGTCCAAGCATATTTGAGTAAGTATCATGTGATCAGAGAGATCATTGATAGAGGTAAAGTCAAGGTAGAACAAGTCACCTCGGAAGAGAACGTAGCAGACCCCTTCACAAAGCCTTTGCTTAGATCGATCCACGAGAAACATTGAGAGTCGATGGGATTAGAATATTTTGGTAGTTAGCTTTAGGTCAAATGGGAGATTGTTAGAATAGGTGACCAACAAGCGAACTTCGAATCCGTTGTCGTTAGATTCGGTTACGTTTAAATTATAATATGGATGTTCGTTTAAGTAAGATAATTGTATGATTTTATGTGACTACATGAAATTGTTTATTTACTGCGAGCATGATTATTTGATTTAAACGCGAGCATGCTAGTTGGTTTAATTTCGATTAAGTAATTAAGCATGTATGTTGTTTATAATTTCGCTGGAAGCGCAAAGCTACGCAATTAATTGTTTTCAATTATCGAACATGTGTTTATGTGTTTTAAATATGTTTAATTCGCATAAAATTTTTATTTTCCGCTGCGTACACGTGTTCAATTACCAACAGTGGTATCAGAGCTCGTTGCGCAATTAATTGCGTTGTTTTTAATATGCTATGATTTTATGCATGTTGGATTTATTAAAGTAACGATTGTTGTATTATGTAATTGGGAGCTTTCGTAAGTTTAAAATATATTTGAAATATTGTTTACAATTTTTCCAGCTATAAAATTGTTTAAAATTGGAAAATCGGATCTGAAATTATTTTTATAACATCGGTTTTTAATTATTCGGATCGAACCGGTCGAACCGACCGGTTCGATGGTTGTGTGCGATCCAATTGACCGAATCCACGTGGATTCGGGTCGGTCATACCCGTTCTCGGTCCGACTGACCCGGCCCACTGATTTGGGTCAGCTGGACCGGGCAGAACCGGACCTTTTCGGTCCGAACCGGTCAGACCGGTTGGGCAGAACCGGTTCACTGAAAATAAAAAAAAAATATATATATATATATATATTTCAGATTTCTAAAATTAAACTTAAAAAAAATGATTTTAATTTTCGGAAAATTATTTTCAATTAATCCCAATTAGATAATCGAGTCAACAATCATCTATTTTAGTAAATAGGTGTTAGATTAATTAATTAATTTAAATTGTTAAATTGATTTTAATTAATAGAACACGCGTATAATATTGATTATAGTTCAACTTAATTAATAGTACCTCAACATTATTTGATTGATTTATGCTAGTTGAGGTTCTATAATTAATTTGAAAACCCGATAATTAAATGATCTTTTTTGCGAATGCACTTTTGCGTGAGTACTTTTGTGCATGCTTTAGTACTTTTACTTATGTGCGTATCTTTTCTACGGTGTGTTTTTGTGCATGTTTCTTGATGCGCATTCATGTCCTCGAACTGTAGTACGTATTTTGATGATCGTTTGTCGAATCCAATTTCGACCATGTTCGAGTTCGAATTTAGAAATTTGACATTAGACAGGAATTGCTGCCGGCTGAAATAGCTATCTTATGCAGCCGAAACCAATTGATTTGGAGTCCGGATGAGAAAGTTATGCTCGACTTCGTGGACACTACCAAAGATGTTGAGGGATCCTCTCATCTAATTTGATTTTATTTTCCTAATTGCAACTCTTTTCTTACTCTTTGATCATTTTTGCTTCATGGACACCTAATTTTCGATTTGTACCTATAAGATACCGAATCCACCAATTATAACAGAAATATAAATTAATCCAAACAAAAAATCCACGTAAACGTAAACGTAGAGTGTTATTTCCACACTCCACTGTATCTTTTGTAACTAGTGTTTTTGCTGTTGTTTTGTTATGCGTATTAAAGTCCTTGTGTTGTAGTTCATGTTTTTAAGAACGTTGTCGCGAATGAACTTTTGCGCATGTTTTTTTACATGTACGTTTGTGCATGTCCAGTTGAGCGAGTGTGTTTGTGCATGTTTTTTGATTTGTATTAATGTCCTAGGATTATAGTTTGTGTTTTCATGATCCTTTTTGCGAATGCACTTTTGCGTGAGTACTTTTGTGCATGCTTTTGTACTTTTACTTTTGTGCGTATCTTTTCTAGCGTGTGTTTTTGTGCATGTTTCGTGATGCACATTCATGTCCTCGAACTGTAGTACGTATTTTCATGATCGCTTTTGGAATCCAATTTTGGCCATGTTAGAGTACGAATTTGGAAATTTGACGTGAGACAGTAATTGTAGCCAGCTAAAATAGCTTTCTTACGCCGCAGGAACCAATTGATTTGGAGTCCGGATGAGAAAGTTATGCTCGACTTCGTGGACGCTACCAAAGATGTTGAGGGATCCTCTCTTCTAATTTGATTTTATTTTCCTAATTGCAACTCCTTTCTTACCCTTTGATCGTTTTTGCTTATGGACACCTAATATTCGATTTGTACCTATAAGATACCAAATCCCACCAATTCAAACAGAAATATAAATTAATCCAAAAAAAATCCACGTAAACATAAACGTAGAGTGTTATTTCTACAATCCACTGTATCTTCTGTATCTAGTGTTTTTGTTGTTGTCTGGTAATGCGTATTAAAATCCTAGTGTTGTAGTTAGTGTTTTTAAGAACGTTCTTGCAAATGCACTTTTGCGCATGTTTTTTTACATGTACATTTGTGCATGTCCATTTGAGCGAGTGTGTTTGTGCATGTTTGTTGATTTGTATTAATGTCCTAGGATTGTAGTTTGTGATTTCATGATCCTTTTTGCGAATATTAAAAATAGTGGGTCTCTTACTAATATTAAAAATAAGGATGAATCCACTTTAATTAAAAAAACACTAAAGGGGTTCTAACTAATACACCCTATATTTTATGAATGAAATTTGGAAATTTATACCGTTTTGAATGTTCATTTTGGAGCATTACCATTCATTTTTAATAGCTTGACTATAGTGTATAATGTACATAGCACTGAACTATTGTTAATGAATACGTGTATAGAGTAAAAATAAAAATTTATAGACGAGTATTTCCGTCGACTTTTTATATGTAAAAGTATATACGACGCCTTTTCTTGATCTTTAAAAGCCTCGAGAATACTTTACCTGTAGACTTTTGTCTTTTCCCAACGCTTTTTGATATAATTCGGATAAAAAAAAACTCTCTAGTCATATCTTGGATTTAAATTGATCTAAAATGTTAATATGTTTATGTTTTGTTTGGGAGTTAAGACTTTATATATTCATTATGACAATATTCCATAACTGTCTCAGCAACTATCATTAAACAAACTTGTCATTTTTTAAAATCCCGAACATATGAGGTTCACTATTACTTTAAGTGTTTGTAAATTTGTTAGGTAGATTTATAAATAAAATATTGTTCATACTTATACTACCCAACCTGCCTAATGCATAGTGGGTATTGATTTAATCGAGTGACTCCATGAATCTTCCAAGTACATTCTAGGTCAAGGTCGGTATCAATAATGAAGAGGTTTCTATGGAGTTTTTAAAAATCTCTACAACTTATTGACAACTTCGTGCAAATTTCTAGAAATATTTTTATTTCCAAGTGGTCAACTTTAGATTTTATCTTTTGAGTTAATTTTAATTGGTCTAGCAAGAACTATTTTAGCCTGAAAAATATAAAATTTGATTCGTAATAGACAGACCGCAACAACTTTATATTATTTAAAGTAATACATTATTATTAGTATATTATTTTCACAGATACCTTATATATTAACAATGTTGTAAAATAAGTCAAATATTGATTTTTTTTTTGGTTTTGTAATTGTGATACCGCTCTCACGATTACTCTTATTATAAGTAATCTCAGCGGAAGACTTTTAGAAAATGATTATTATGGATATAAATTTACGTCAAACTTTTTATCTTCAATTAGAGGAAGAAAGAGCACACTTTACTAAACCATAATGAACCAATTAACAAAAATACATATTACATGCAAGAATAGAATTTAACTAGGTATGATGACCCTAATGAAAATTCGGACATATTTAATGGAGCAATTTCAAAAAATCATTTCTCTTAGACCAGTCATGTAAATAACTTACAATTAATACCATACCTTCTACCATGAGTCTAAATCACTCATTTAAAAAATTTATTGAAATGTACTTAACCATTCAAGAGAAATAAATAAAATGGTACAGACACTCAGTTTAAAATCCGAAACAAGGGAGGGAGCTTTGAAATTTTCTAATAAATTTCTCACTGCAAATAATACCAAATTTTATGCTAAGATTTAACCAACACAAGTGGAGTACATTTTCCAGTTGGAAAAAAGTCATTTGAGCGAGTGACACAGAACGGAAGCACGGTAAAGAATTAACTTCTACGAATTAATCCTATAGAACAAAATAACATTCGGAATCCACCGAAAAATCTGGAATCCACCAGAAAATAGAAAAAACTCTAAATATTTTATTAAAATTCGAAATTCTTCTCCAAATAAAGTCCTAAGGCAGCTATTTATACTAAAAAACTGAAAACCCTAATTAAACTAAGAAAATACTAAAAATTACCAAAAATGGCAAAAACGAGTTAGAGACTGATTCTAGTAGATCTCGTAATTTTGGGAACAGCCCAATTTACGGAATCCTAATCCGATTTTCCTATGATTTGATATTAATTTTCTAAAACTTGCCTAAAATAGCAAAAACGAACGTTTGGGAGTCTAAACGACGTTGGATTGCTGAAATTTGACGTGATTCATGAGCTTTGCTCATGGGTTTTGTTCCTTGCGCCGTTTCACTTGTGATAGAGTTCGTTTCGTACTCAAATACAATTTGAGTACGTAGAAAACCCTTATTTTTCCATAATTTCTTTCGATATTTCCACCAATGCCCATAAATAACTCTTCTCCGAATTAAGTAATTATTTTGCAATTCGAATCCAATTTGACGTTCTTTATCAGCGAATAAAACTTTAGTTGTAACAGAAAACACTAGATTTATCCTATTGTAGTGTGGTGGTGAGAAATAATTTATAACTAATTCATTAATTACTTATCCAGTTCGTTAAAAAGACCTATCAAACTGATGAGAACAGAGAGAGATGCAGAGACTCACAAAATATCATGACTTTATAAGGAGAGTACATATTTAAAAGGGAATTTACAAACTTCAAGACAAAACACGGAGAATTACTAACAGAAAAGTGTATATGCATAGTTTTGATAAAATTCGCTTTTGTCTACAAAATACTTAAGGACTACTGATTACATGTTCCAAAATATTGTTCTTTAATAATTTCCACCAACCGGAGGAAGCGATCGATAGTAAATACCTAAAATCGTATCAAAAGTCTTTACTAGCATATTATACAAGTAGAACCACATAGCTAGTTAGAGGGCCAACACAATCCACATCCCCTCCATATGAACTCTTCCTGATTCTCAAGCTCGACTCCAACTTCACTCCTCGGGCTCCAAATCGGTTGTACCTACAAACATATAACACCTATATGAGTCTTTGAGGACTCAATGAGAAATTTAAAGTACTATTGAGTACACATAACACATAGCACATAGAGCATATATATATATATATATATATATATATATATGAGTTAATTGCATATACCACCCTTGTGTTATCTCTAATTGTCAAATACCCCCTGTCAAAAAAAATTCACCGAAACCCCCATGTGTTAACAAAGTCGGGGCATCGAGACCCCTGGAGGCAAATCGTTTCACTCACTCGCGGGTTGTGCGAATTTTTATCTTATTTTCACGGTGAAATGTCATAATTACCCCTTTTATAAATTAAAAAAATATGTATGGTTAAATTATGAATAACCTACATTTTGAGGACCAAATTGTAATTTCTAAAATTACAAAATAATTAAAAAAAAGCAAAGAAAAGAAGAGTCGTCTTCTTCCTCCTCGTTCCGGTCCGCCAGCCACCGCCGGCGTCTCGCACCACAACCACCCACTCCGTCTTCAAATTTCTCTTCCTCGACAACGTCGCCGTCTGGAACCACCAATTTTTTTTTTTTTTTTGATCAAATGTAAATATTTCATATCATAGAGAGTTGTGTATGGGTGAAGATGGTGAAAAAAATTCTTCTCCTGCTCCCCACCTTTGTTGCTGAGATCGGAGCTGCGGTAGGACGGCGGGCTCGAGAAATGTCGATGATGTGTTTAGCTGGGTGGGTGTGGGGTGGGGGGAGGGAGAAGAAGAATTTTCTTTTTTTTTTCTTTTTTTTTTGTCTATATGTAATTTAAATGTAAAAGAATTAAAATTAATAACATATAAAAACTTTTAATATCACAAACTAAAAAAATGCTTATAAAATTAAAATTAATATATTATAAAATTTGGTAAAATTAAATTAATTACAAAGTTTTAAAAAATTAATACATAAAATATTTATAAATCAAACATACTTTACTAATTGCTGAAAAAAAACCTAGGGTATTTTTGAAATTTTAATCGCAGTCAACTCCTAAAAGCACAGTAGGTGTAGTGAGCTTTGAATTTGGTAACACAAGGGGGTTAGTGAATTGTTTTTTGACATGGGGTATTTGACAATTAGAGATAACACAGGGGTGATATTTGCAATTAACCCGGTGCTCATTAGTTAAAATTTTCCTTTTTTTTTTTTTTCTGCAGTTCTAATGATGCAATGTGTTATATTTATGTCGTAATAATTTTTATTCAGATTTTTTAGCATATGTTACTTCTGCATATTTTAAACTTTTTATATAACCTCCGTTTGTTTGAGCCCTTTTGTTAGGGGAAATGGTTTTGGTTCCTCGGTTAGAGTTGAATAGTTCTAGCAACTCTTAGCACCATGTATGGTACCTTCATCCTCTTTTGTTCTTTGTTATTTTGCTTACGTGAATCTGTTTTGAACATGTTAAAATTTTGAAAACAGAATCTCTATCTAGCTTGCAATTAATATGTGATTGCATTTTTGCATCAAAATTTGGTTATTCATCATGAATTTGTTTGAAAAGACCTTAGTTAACACTTGCAGTTCTGAAAGTTTCTGCCGTAATTGAATTTCACAGAGATCTAAAGCCACCAAATATCTTGGTAACATTCTTTCATTATTTCCTTTATTATGTTGTCATTTTACCTATCAATAGATTTATGATGAAATTCTTAAAATATGAAGTGTTGTTATGTTAGTGCAATTTTGGGCAAGACGACTCTGAACTCAAACTTTTTTTTTCATTTATCTAGATCTTTTGATTACCAGGTAACGAGTGATGAAGAAGAACATGTACTGGTGAAAATTTCTTACTTTGATCTTGCTAGAATTTACCAAGCTCCCTTAAAGCCACTATCTGAAAACGAGGTAAAAAACTATATTTGATTTTCCCCCCTTCTATTATAATTGAGAGAAATGAATTGCTGGACAATTCAACTCTCACTTATGTTAAGAAGACACAATCATTACTTTCGGGAAAAAGGTGAGGATTATATGTAGCACGAGAAGGTTAAATGTTTTGCACTTTTGCAGCCCGTCAGTTTTTTTGTCGTGATAATTTATGTTTTTTAATTATGTTATTTTTTTTGTAATTTAGTTGATATTCTCTTAAACATTGCTTTGGTAGGTACTCCCATTTGTTGGTATCAGATTTCCTCCATTACAAGCCAACAATGCAACTTGATATAACTTGCAAGAGTTTATGGTTGAGACACCAATTTATTCCTTAATCTGTGCTGCTAATTAATTATTGTTATTTGTGCTCTCACGGCTCACAGTTTTCTCCACTAATCACGACTCCAAATAGTTCTCTCACATAATTTGTGTTTATCTTCTTCAGCAATCATCCCTCCCCTCTCATTCACCTTCTTATTCCTATTTATGTCTTCTGTTTTTGCCTTACTATTTACGGGTTGTTGGTCGAGCAGTGGAAGAAGAACAAGATTTTTTCTTATATGTTATTTGTCTTAGTTGAATAAAAAAACATGAGAATACTTGGCAAATAAAAACTTACAAAATTCATCTTATATTATACAAGTTCCATAAAATTCTAAGAACCAGTGAGAGTTAATGCCCCTGCTGTCACATGCTCATGAAATTGACCTATTTCTCACAGTGTTTGCACGAGTAGCTCGAAGAGTTTGTTGTCCGCTTTCTTTTTGTCTAAATGTCTGAATTTCTTTAATGATATTGCACAATCAGTTGAATAGTTTAACATTTTCGCAAGAAACTTATCTATGTATTTTTAAAAGTCGTTTGACATGTACCTCTTTAACAAAAATGTATATCTTTTTATTGTGGAATTTACAAGGTTATTTGATATACCTAAATGGGCCGACCCAATGGGCCTTCAAATATATCTACTAATCAGGCCCATTACACGAAAGCCCAAATACCTTCAAAGTGAGGCTTGGGCCCAACAAAGTAAGCCCAACCCAATCACCGAGATATAAATAGGTGTTTTACTCATTTGTAAAGGTAAGTTCTCATTATTGACAATTCACCTCGAGTTTTATTCTCTCTACTCTCTCTACGATCCGTACATCTGACTTGAGCGTCGGAGGGGTTTCCGCCGGATCAACCCCCGGCTTAGTTCACGTGTGCTCTTTTCGCAGGGACCTCAGGAGCATCGAATTGACTAGCTACTGATCAGCTTTGCTCTCCCAGCTCGTTTTCTACATTATCCTAGGTAAGCTAAACTTTAGCATCATCATTTTGGCGCCGCATGATCACTCACCAAAGGAACGTGGTTAGAATCATCACTATCGCTCCCAAAATCCACGATTTGACGTCGAGAATAACGCCTACTAGCCACAACTCCATCCACTTGGTCACTAACGTGAATACTCGTTTCTACATCGTCACTCCAAGATTCAATGATCTCTCGCCGACCAAAACTTCCCCCGTTTGAAACAACACGCGAATCAGCACCCTCGTAAATTCGCCCTTCAAATTTGCCCGAACCGGGCTCAGAACCACGCCCTAACGCGCCCTCACGCGCGCACGGAACCCCAAGGCAGCCCTCCTCATGCGCGCGCGCGTCCTCCAGTGAAACAAGGCCACGTGGCTCTTTCCCAGCCACACACGCGCGCTCACGCGCCTTTAAACCGCCCAGCGACGCGCGCGTACGCGCGTCCTCATTGGGCAGCGCGCGCGCGTCCCCTACACTACCACCCTCCATCGACGCGCGCGCACGCGCCCCTTCATTGGGCAGCGCGCGCGCGTCATCTCCTCCTAATCCAACTGCCACCACGCGCGCGTCGGGACACGGGCCAATCCCGCGCGCGCGTTCGCCCACTCCCGACGCGCCCCCACCACCAGCTGGCCCACGTGGGCGGCTGCTTCTCTCTCCCCTACCCGAGGCGCGCACGTGGCCTCCTCCCGCTGGACCACGTGCCCCAATTCCTCTCTCGTCAGCCGCAGACCCGGCTTCCAATTCAACGGCTCGGCTCGGCTTCTCTCTAACCTCGGAGCGCGCGCCCTCACACGTTTTTGATTGGCTAGAAGCACGGCTCGAGCCGGCACACCCATCCGAACCACCTACCCCACCCACCTGCACGGAATTTCGAGCTCCACCTACCGCAGATCCGATTTCTCCACCCGATCGTACTACCTTCTCGCGTTCCATGCCCACGGAACCAAAAGTTTTCTCCACCCCTTCAACCGGATCGCGAAGTTTAATTCGTAAAGATTTCGAATTACCCGGATTCGACATGACTAAATTTTCTCCGCACAAAAAAAAATCAAAAACAAAAAATTTCTACTCTACCACAAAAGCAAAAAATTCAAGAGAAGAATAGCACAGAAGAAGACTTAGAGTTCAAAGAACATACCCATATTTATTGCAAGAGTTGAAGTTTAATTCTTTCCACCGTAAAAGGAGTCTATTTATCTGGCCCTGGTATAATATTTAAAACCCTTAAATATATACTTCACTGCCAAATAAATACGATTATCCCTTATTTAAACTAAGGAATTATTTCACCGCCAAAGGAAACTATTCAATCCACGACGCACTTAACTCTCGACACGACCCGAACCCCTCTACACAAGTCTCCGTCTCGAATCGAGAGTTGGGGGCTTAATGATATACCTAAATGGGCCGACCCAATGGGCCCTCAAATATATCCACTAATCAGGCCCATTACACGAAAGCCCAAATACCTTCAAAGTAAGGCTTGGGCCCAACAAAGTAAGCCCAACCCAATCACCGAGATATAAATAGGTGTTTTACTCATTTGTAAAGGTACGTTCTCATTATTGACAATTCACCTCGAGTTTTATTCTCTCTACTCTCTCTACGATCCGTACATCTGACTTGAGCGTCGGAGGGGTTTCCGCCGGATCAACCCCCGGCTTAGTTCACGTGTGCTCTTTTCGCAGGGACCTCAGGAGCATCGAATTGACTAGCTACTGATCAGCTTTGCTCTCCCAGCTCGTTTTCTACATTATCCTAGGTGAGCTAAACTTTAGCATCATCATTATTGTAAACAGAGGTATGTAATTTTTATGGAGATGTTGTGCAATTAGTTTTGTTTGCATCTTCACAATTTTTGTTTTTATTTTCTCAACAGTTTCCATCTTTTTTTTTTTCATGTTTGGTGTATTTATATTTTCCAATTTTCTGATCGTTCGATCAAACAATAAATATTGACTCAAATTTCTTTTTTTTTCTTGAGATTTTGCCTGCGCTTCCGAAAACAAAGTAAATTTGAACACTGTTATGGTTTACAAATTATACAATTACTAAATTGTTTTTTCAATTTTCTTGTTCAAAATTTTATTATTGAGAAGGATTTAGATATTTAAAGGAGTGTCATGTTCAAATTTAACCTTTTTTTTTATGAACTAAGAGATTTTTTTTAGTGAAGTAATGCAGTTGAATATCTTAACAGTGTTACATTATTCAAAATATTTAAAATTGGAAGAATGATTTTTCTGAATCACTATTTACTTTTTTTGTTTATACTATTCTGTCCATAATTACGAGTTTTACTTATCAAACTTTATTGATACCACTTTGATTTAAAATTACACATAAAAATAAAATTTACTATAAAGTTTTACAAATTTTCACAGTAAATTTGTCTGATTATCTCAAGTTATGATTTTTTCATATAATTTTTGGCTGAAGGATTAAATTTTACATACTTCCGTTGTTTATGATTTTTCACTAAACAATTTAACATAATGATTTAGAAATGTAAAGAAGCATTGTGTTCAATTTTATTTTATTCTTAGACGAAAATTACGACATTAAGTATATATATCATAAACATATTGTAGGTAGTGAAATATGTGCATTTGAGTATCTTAGTTGTGTTGCATTACACAAAATCATTTAAAATAGGGAAAATTGCACATCACCCCCTAAAAAGTTCTAATTTTCGCACTTTACCCCCTCAAAATTTTAAAAAGTGAATGTCCCCCTTCAAAATGTTATTGTTGTTGCACACTACCCCGATAGCAAAATTTCGATGGATTATTCATCGGCATTTGAGTATTTTTGTTGCATGCTACCCCTTAAAAACATTATCTTTTTGCACATTGCCCCTTTAAAATATTTTTTTCCGCACAATGCGCACCAAATATTGGCTTATGGGGAAAAGTGCAACTAAAATAATATTTTTAAGGGGAATTATCCATTTTTTTAATTTTTACGGGAAAAGGTGCAGAAATGGAAAATTTGTCGGGGGTGCATTTTGTCCTTTAAAATTTGATGAATGATTTTTTAGATCACTATTTCGTTTACCGTTTTACTATCCTGTGTCCATAAATATGAGTATTACTTATCAAATTTTATGTCCAACATCTATTTTTTCAAAACTTTACATTATATTTATATTAATTATAGGGGTCTTATGATATAGGACCCTGGTAACAAAATTAATTTGAACTATATAACAAGCCCAACTAAACTTTTGTTTCACATCCTTTATTAAATTCATTCAAAAAATGTCCCTCCACACATAAATTCGAATTTGTATTAAGTAAATTTCAAACTGCATTTTATCATTTTATTATGCATTTAATCTCTTCATTTTTTCATCTAATAATATATTTTATTTTATTTTTACCAACTTGGTCATCTTTATTTTTTTCGTTTTTGACTCTAGCATTTTTAACGTTATTATAAGTAACTTTTTTTTTGAACATTTTATTGAAAATTACAAAAAAACAATTGTGTTTGGTAAGCTTTTGGGCTTCCATTTCCATTTTATTTTGGAGAAAGATGTTTTGGGAGAAGAATTTGAAAATTAAATAAAGTTTGTTTGTGTTTTGAGAAGAGATAATTTGTACTGTAGCAAGTCAAATCATGTCTGAAAGGTATTTTGGAAGAAGAATTTAAAAGATAAAGTGATTTGATTTTGTATTTTAGTGAAGACAATTTTCACTGTAGCGGTCAAATCATGTTTGTTAGAGAGAGAAATATTTGAATTTGTTTTGGGGAAAGTTTTTGAAAATAGTGTAGAAAGATAATTTTCATTTTGGGGAAAGTGTGAAAAGAATTTGAAATTGGTAACAAACATAGCCAATTTTTTCGTTTTTGTCAAATAATACAGCAGATTTTAAAAATACTATGGTATACTTTGGTATGCTATGCTGGTATACTATGGTATTCTACGATATACTATGGTGTACTATTCCGAACTCTATCATTCAACAACCCCAATCCTAGCCGCCGACCAAATTAAACCCTAGTCATCGACCGAATTAAACCCTAGCCGCCATAGCCGTCGACCAAATTAAACCATAGCCGCCATAGACGTCGACCAAATAATTAAACCCTAGCCGTCGACCAAATTAAAACCTAGTCGCCACCATCCGCCATAGATCAGACCTCCACCACCATAGTCGTCGTCTCCTGCCTCCATAACCATCACCTTGTTGTCGCCGCCTCCCCAGCCATATTTGCGCCATAGCCACCCCCCCTCAAGAATGGAGTGAAGTAATGGAGAGGGAGAGCGAGAGAGAAAAAGACAGAGTGAACGAGAGAAAGAGAGAGGAAGAGAGATAGCGAGAACGGGAGAAAAAGAGAGGGAGGGAGAGAGAGATAGCGTACTATGCGAGAGAACAGAGAGAAAGAACGAGAATGAGAGAGAAGAGGGAAGAACTAAGAAAAATAGATCTAAGAGAAACATGACTGTAGAATTTATGTATTTAGGTTGAGGGCAAATTTGGGATCAAAAAAATGTAAAGGATGTGAGTCATATTTATTTTTGTAAAAATGATTTAGTTCAGAAAGTATTATTAGGGTTGTATCCCACATGTAATTATGTTTCTAACTGGGAACCTCTAGCATATTAACCCTTGATTATATGCTTATTTTATCTTTTTAATTTTATTCCAAAATATTATCTTTCATGTATATCACCAGTTTCCTTTTATAGGATCAACGTCTATTGTTAAAACTGTGACACCACAAAAATAGTAAGTCGATTTCCTTCTTTAATGTATAGATGTGTGTGTGTGTGCATATATGTATATATTATCATTTATATATGGGTAAATTACAAAAACCCCCCTGAGGTATGGTCAAATTACAAAAAAACCCCTCTTGTTTGGATAATTACATCTACCCCCCTCAACTATGATTTTTTCGTACCTTTATGGTGCCAAATTCAACATAGGCATCTAGATTCCGTGAAATGTGCTCTAGTTTGTACTCTTTGTGTAAAAAATACAGTTTCCGATGCACCACCAACTGATATATACAAGCTAAAAATCACATATTATGGTCATCTTGCTTCATAATGTAGAGTTTGAATGGGATAAAACGGGTACAAAAGTGATAATATTCCATATAATCTCGAAGATTCCACTAAATTTGATGAGTTGAGGGGGGTGGTTGTAATTATCCAAACAAGAGGGGTGTTTTTGTAATTTGATCATACCTCAGGGGGGTGTTTGTAATTTACCCTTTATATATTTATACTTCTTTTGCTCTTTTGTAATTGCACTTGTGTGATGAAGGGGTTTTGTCAAAATTTCCCCTTTTTTAATATTTTTCTCTATCATAATTTTGGAACGTTTTGAAGTTTTGAAAATTATTAAAATAGATTTCAAGGGCTTTCTAATGAAATCTCATTTGTCTATATATTCATAGGGGCATTTTACTACCTACATATAAAGGAAGAAACCTTGCTAAGATTCATACTTTTATAGATAAAGTATAATTATAGATAGATATAGATAGCAGTTGAAAGTGCAAACTTAAAAAAAGAAAGAAATGTATGAAGAATGCAATGTCAATTATAAAATATAAAAAAACCAAGAAGTTCATTCGATATGAAAAAAGACAAAGTAGCAAGTACTCTCGATTACATAAAGGCCGAAACAACGATAACGGGGCTCGCTCTCGATTACAGTAAGGTCGAAACATCTTACTTGAATAGACTGAATCATCAGTTTGTGTTGGGCTCGCTCTCCAGTGCCGGCGCCGATTCCTCAGGCCCTAGAGGTTCTCCCTTCAAAGCCAAAATCCTTATGGATTTCAAGACAATACCCTTTATTCGACCAAGGCCCGATTTTGTGATAGTGAAACTGCCCATCGACATTGTCATCCATTGCAGTGGAGAAAACAAAGGATTCAAGTATCTGTGCAAGAAAGGGAATTTGTATTAATTGATCAAAGTGCAATTATCCAATATAAAGACCAACAATAACATATACATCAAAGGTGCTGCTCTAGCTATATACATCATATTGAACTAAAGTCGATTCATGCCAAAATATTGGAATTATTTCCTCCGTATTACTTGCCAAAATCTTGATGCAATTGATAACTCAGCAATATATGTATGCAACGACGAAGATATATTGAGCTGTGACAAAGATTATAATGCACCATGATAGCATAAACTTGGTTATAGAAGGTGTGAAGCGAAAAGTTAGCAAACTGCAGAAGCAGATGCAAATTTCTAAAGTACCCGTGCTTTCTAAATGCCATCCCCGCAGAATTTACAGTTTTTTCTTCAGCAAGCTCCTCCTCCTCAAGTCAAACCGTATTATCGAGTCTGAAAGCGACTTCAACACTAAAATGTCTGAATCAAGATAAATTCCCCCGTATCTACAATTCACTAAGAAAAAGTTGTTGACCCATCAAATTCTGGTGTACATCATAAAATGTCACTCACATCTGAAGAGTGACTTTGAGAATAAGTGTCACACCAGATAGCATTAAAAAACTTAAAAGGATGTTGACTTTCGAAAAACTAACACAAAAGGTTCAAATGAGATGAATGATCGATTTTTGCGCAAGTGTAAGTCACTTCTGAGGCGACAAGCTTTCATTTACACGTGTTTTAATCATTTTCTACGGTTTCTTTATGCAAATTTGCAGTTTTCCCGCATTGAAGTCTTCTTAAAGTTTAAGCTAGGCTCACTCAGCATTACATATGTCGGGTTTTAATTGAACCAATTAACTTGATAAATATCACATTCATTTGACTAACAAGTGAGTTCTACATAAAAGACAGTCAGATATCTGTATAACATAGTTCAAATGCTTACTTGATGAGTGGGAAGCCTGATTAATTCACACTAGTGTACTGGGTAATATTTTGTCTTCTTCTTCCAATCATGCCAGACCGAAGCAGCAAATATGACACCTGGTGTGGATCTCAGCAACACGTCAAGATTTGGCATCACAACAATCACTTTATACCTGACAACAAGTAAACAAAACCTTTTTAATATCCTCGTGTATTCTTTTCATCTTTACCATAAATAGAACATCAGAAACAAGAAGCTGAAGCTGCGTTTGACTGGAAAAACTAATGTAGGGCAACATTTTCCATAAGTATATAGTCCCATGTTCCAATACATGCTTTTGATGATATACGAAAATATCACATGCAAAACTTATATACCGACCAAAATATTTATGCATCTTTCGCATCATTCACTTGGAACACAGAGACTGGTTTATTACTCAGAATACAGAGCCACAGAATAAAAAGTACTGTCAACAAAAAGAAAGTAATAAACCATTCACACGCGCAAACCATGGTACATCACTATAAATAAAGTCAATAAAAACTACAACCCAAGCAAAAGGTAATGGAAACTAACCCTTTCTTTTCTTATCCTCTTAGACATATCAGAAACGAGTGCATAGTGGTTACTGTCGTAACATGCTGTCGTAAATGCGGCAAGTGTTACACGATCCAAAGTCTGGTTTGCATCTAACAACTTATCAAAAAACTGGGCTGCAATGTCGACTTTTTGTTCACTACAAAGCTTTCTGACTAACGTACTAACAGTGCGAACCCATAGCTTCTTGTCTAATCTGTCCAAAAGGGCCATAGCTGTGAAAGATTCATCCTTCTTGCAAAACTCATAAGCTATAGTCGTACGAGTAACTTCACATGGGGAGATACCTTTGTCCATCATCTCTTCAAATAGTGCTTTAGCCTCATCCAACATGGATTCCTTGCAAAGCCCACTTATTAGAGCCCCATATGTAAAACTATCTGGTGCACAGCGATTGCCGCGCATCTTATCGAACACCTTCATCGCCATGTCAACCTTACAATCTCGACAGTAGCCGCAAATCATAGACGTATAAGTCTGTGTGGTTGGAATAAGGCCCGTATTAGCAGCATCACAAAACATTCTTTCACATTCTTCCATCTTCCTTTGCCGTGAAAGTGACGAGATCAAAGTTGTGTAAGTATGCATATCAGGTGCAATCCCATTTTTTATCATCTTACTAACAAGAGCCAAAGCTTGTTTAACATCATCCCGCTTGCAGCTCTCGGATATAAGAATGGTGTACGTAATTTTATCAGCACAAAGTCCATCGTCAAAGCTTCTATTCAACAACCTATAAGCCTCCTCGACCATTCCCTTCTTACAGAGACCATCAATAACGGCATTATACGTACATATATTAGGAATTAATCCATCTTCGCCAATCGCGTACATCAATTTGTACGCTCTGTCGAAATCTCCAATCTTGGAATAACCATCAATAAGGGTAGTATAGGTATTCAAATTAGGGGCCAATCCTTGTTCCTTCATTTTCACAAGCAACATCTCTGCCCTTTGTAACTTCCCCTCCTTGCAGTATCCAGCAATCATGGCTGTATAAGTGTGCACATTGGGCTTGTAATTCTCACTCCTAACAAGTTTCAAGAAAAGACGAAACGCCTTCTCGATCCAACCTTTCTTACAAAGACCATCAATCAATGCCGTATGGGTATATACATTCGGTTTCAATCCTTTCCTGACCATCTCCTCCAACAATTCAAATGCTTGCTTAATGGTTCCCCTACTGCTCAACCCATTAATTAAACACGAATAATTGATTACATTTGGCTCCAACCCCATCTCAACCATCTTATTGAAGATCCATAATGCTCTATTTACGGAACCATTTTCACAGAACATATTTATAATCAAACTACAAGTAGCATTATCCACAAGAAAGCCTCTCCTCAACATAGCAGTCAACCATCTATCAGCATCCGAAACCCTCCCAAGTCTACAGTACGCCACAACCATGGACTTGAAACTATAGGAATCTGGAACCACCCTTCTCTGACACATTTCATCGAACACTTTCTCAGCCATCTCAACACACCCCATCTCATTCACCACACACAACGAGCAATTCAAAGTGTGGGCGCTCAAAACCAAGCCTTGGCTGTGCAACTCAAGAACCATGTCGACCGCCTCCTTCAACATCCCAACCTCGGAGAAATTCCGCAGCATACAACGTAAAACCTCGTGGGTTCTCTCAAAGTTTCCATTTCTAATCAAACAAGTGGCTGAAACAATGTAGAACCTCATAAAATGCCTGAATTTGGGGAACCCAATGGCCCAATAAAAGAAGCTCAGTGCCACCATTGAACCTGCCTCATCGGCCAATGAAGCAACCACAGTGATCGCCTGTTCCGCGGTCAAGAAATCAGAATCTATGGGCAAATTGAGCGAAGAAGGCGTCGAATCATAATGAGAGGGTTTCTTCTGTTGGCTGTAATATGAATCGCACACCCAAAAGCAGATTCGTTTTATGACTGTCGAAGGTGCGGCTGAAGAAGAGTGATCAATCATAGGCTTGTCGGAAAAGGTTCTGACGGTAAACAGAGAGATGGCGGCGCCGCCGCCAAGGAGGAGCACTTTGGATGCTACATTTTGGAATTGGATTTTACTCAGACGAATGGACACAACCGAAACCATGAAAGAGTCGCAATTTGCAACCTGCGAGGAAATTGGAACGCCTGCAATGATGCAACGGAAAAATTGTAGCTTTTAAGACAGAGGTTTACAATTTTACAGGCAGCCATTAACATAGCTTGGAGCAATGAAGTTCTTTGTATCGTATAAAGACGAGAGATTCAATACCAATAGCCCGTGCAAACAATGGCCAAACGGGCAGCCCGTTTACACATATATCTCTCCGCACAGCCCGCACATTAGCACTTGTAAGTTATAATATTGTGGCGGGCCGAACGGGCCCAATAACATATAATATAAAATAAACTAGTATTTCACCGGTGTAATGCAGGGGTTTAGTTTTAAAATGAACAAAATAAATAATATATAATTAATTATATCAATATAACAATTAGAATGTTGGTAAAAGTGAAATCAAAAGAAATTCAAAAAAGATAAGTATTATCTTTTATCAAGAGTTTTAGCATATGAAATGCAAGTAATAAAAATATGTGACACGCAAGATGCGATATGAAAACTACATACTACAATAGATGATACAAATATAATTTAGAATTTAATTGAATCTATCATTACGACGTCCAATCAGTGTGTGCGCTACTTAATATTTCACAGTTCAATTGATTCCGACTTGTTCAATCTCTTGATACAATTCTTAACCTTGACATGACCACGTACAATTGACTATGTCTTAAAACAGTTATGGGTAGGTATGCTCCCAAATGTGAGAGAGTTTGGTCTTAATTTCAAAATTTCCACAATTTTTGAAAATTGGAATAAATTTGTAGATTATGAAAATTTTAGAATTAGAATCGCAATTAGTTTTGTACTTCCGAAAAAAAAAAATTTTTTTAAAGGTTAATTTTGATCCGTTACATCCGACTTTCATCCCTATGAACAGATGCTGTACCAACTGCGAAAAAAAAAAAAAAAACCCAAAGATATTGCATTGGGACTATAATCTAATATTTGTAATTTGATTCAAAAATAGATCAAATCTCCAACCGTTGGAGGTAAATTTCAATCGGGGAAGACCATGTTGTTTCGTGAATGAGTATTTTGGATTTTCTTAAATATGACGGCTCTCTCTTTCTGAAAGGAGACTAAAGATCAAGAAACTGAATTTTTCATCCGTCAAGTTAACTAAACTCCACCTTTTGAAAGATAACGACTTCCGGGTGTGCCTGTCATCGAAAGAGGTGCGCCTCTGGTTGTCGTTGTTTTTGGTAACAAACTTTTTCCCCCTAAAATCCACACCAATGAATCGGAGAACACCAAGCAGCCGTCTACATTTTTACCATTCTTACACTTGAAACATAAGGCAAGAAGTGGAGTTGAGAAGCCAATTCAGAGTTATATCATATAAACGACTGTTACATACCTTACATTCATAAAATAGGTTTAAAATTATCAATGCCATAAAATAGGTTTAAAATACACAAAACAATTTAAGGAAAATAAAATAGAATCACGTCTATTCATTTCTTCTCAAGTTTGGTATTCTTCACTACCTAAGTATTCCATATTTGCATAGCTCCACCATCTCACAAATTACAGAAATTGTGGTATCATCATCACATATGAAATCCTAAATAGTGAATAGCAATAATGTTAAGTTCATAACAAATCTGCATAAAACAAATACATATATTTATAGATTTAACAGAGAAACACAGTGCAAAATTAGTAGAAGATAACAATGTTAAATGCATAGTTTGGAAATGACAAAAGAGGTATCACAGTCACCAAGTTTGTGAAAAAAAGAAAGAAAGAGGTTATGGATGTCCAACAAATACAATAAAATTTGCAGTCATTTCGTAAACAAAATGACTTGCAGTATGATGTCGTTAACATCACCACACAATCCATGAACTATTATAATTCAATATATATATATATATATATATATATATATATATATATATATATATATATGTATATATATATATATATTTATTTATTTATTTTGGATGTAGAAAAACCTGAAGATACTGTAAGTCCATACAAAATGTTAAATAACAAAAATGCATATTCTTGAACGTAAAGAAAAGATATGCATGTGTAAAACTTATGAATGGGGAACACTTTTAACAACTGAAGTTGTGCAAGTGAAGTCGTTATATGAAAAAGAAGATGACTACATTAGTTTGTTGTTATGCTGGAATTACACTTTTAACTTTATTTTTGTTTCGCTATATAACCAACCACACTCTGGTCCATCCCGTTCCACCTGTTATTGGAAAACAATTAGTATTTAATTAGAAAGAGTGCCAGTAATTTTGACCATGCATCAGTAGAATTGAACTAAAATCCGGCGCTTTATCTATTTCAATAACTATGCTATCGTTGACAATCTGAAAATCCAACATATAAAATAGTTGAAAATAAGCAGTATGAAGAATCAACATAACTGAGTAACAATTAGCATAAATTGGAATACAATATGCAGAGCAAATAAACTGATTTTAAGTGAATAAAGAACAAAACCATAACCCACATGACATTTGAGGGAAAAATATGGAGAGACGGGAGAGGCGGGAGAAAAAATCGCAATACCTCCAAAAAAACTTGCAAAAAATTAAAATTAATTTCAACAATGTGCAGTACAAATAAACAAAAATTAAAAGAATGGATACGATGTCTTGTGCGATCCCATGAATATTTTATACCAATTAATTTCGGAGAAAATAAGATAATGAACCTGGGCGCCAAGTTAAGAAGATGAAGATTTAGCTGGTTTTGTGGGAAAGAAAAGTGCAGTTCTCAGAAATCTAATGTAACTTACCGACGCGAGGGATTTGGAGTCCGATGCTCAATATTTTCGCAACAACACGTAAACTTAATCCCTGCAAAGTAAACTAATTCTTGAATCAGAATTTAAAACCATAAAAATTGAAAAAACCATAAACCAGCAACACGTAAACTAAATCCCTGTATATCAAATTTCTCTTGTATTTGTTTTACTCGGCCATGCTTAAGGAAAAAGAAAATTATTGGGTTTGTTTCGGCAAATCAGGAATACATGGATGGGGGCTCTTTAATTTACGTGTCCCAATTTTTGCTGTTAATAATTTAAAATAAATAGATCCAATCTTATTCTTACGTTTTTGCTTAAATTTGGCTCTTTTGCAGATTATAGAATATATGCCCTATCTTTGTTGAATAAAAATTTCAACTCCCGTTGGCAGTGGCTTTCGCTGGCAAACACTAAGCAATTGTGCAAAGGGACCTTCACTCCAACTCCCAGACGATTTTTGTTGAACTTTTGGCCGTCGGATTTTAGAGCTTCAATTTTGTGGGAAGTAATAATTGTTGAAATATTTATGTGAGAATTTGTGTTGATATACAGATGAGACATGAAATTGGAGATGAGAAGTTATTAAACTGATGGGAGAAAATGATTTCAATTGTCGGTTTGTGCAGTTGAAGGAGTGGGTAGTGAAAGAGAAAATTAAGGGGGAAATTTAGAGGAAAATGAGAGGAGATGATGAAAAACGGCTGAGATAATTTAGGGGAGATGAAATATGGGTTTATCATTTTTAGACCCAAAGATAGTAAGATTTTTAAAACTTGCCCTAGGGTTAGAAACCCTAAGGTGCCATGTGTCAGAAGATGAGCCAAGGTATTGCTTTATATATATATATATATATATATATATATATATATATATATATATATATATATATATATATATATATATATAAAAAGGTCTAATTAAACTTAGCAAGCCCCTCTAATTTGGGAAATTAATGTAGGACCATTTTCTTTAAGGGCTCTTTTAGTTTTCAGGATTGGATATATTATAGTCCATTGACTAATTGTATTTTTACTACTCAAACTAAGATTGCATGGAGATAATCTATTGTTTGGTTTGCAGTATTGAACACATCCGGACAATTTGTACTTGTCGTTTGGTGTGGATCATAGAATGGGATAGTGCGTGAAATGACAATAACACCCTTATTTACTCCATATTAATATCAGCTGGATTTCGCAAATACTCACTTGTGCAACATATAAATTATTCTCTTCTTGTGAATTTTCGAGCAACACACACATTCCATTTTATGAACCATTTTTTTTATTCTGAGTACCCGTTCATCATCTTTAACAAAAAGTAGGGCATGGAAGAACTCAAGCAATACAGGGAGCTACGGGTCCGTGAATCACCCCCCCCCCCCCCCCCCCCACTTTGTAAGTGTGGGTTGAAGGTCGTAGTTCTAACCTCGTGGACCGACGCAAACCCCAGTCGTCGATTTGTCTCATGCCCACAAAGAAGTGTACACTTTTGTTACATTAAACCGTAATTTCTTTTTTTTTTTTTTTTTTTTTTTTGTGATCTTGAGTCATAAATTATCGCTCTAATTATCTATACGATCTTGTGTTTGCAGGGACCTAAATGTGATTTTTTTTATTGGCGTGATCCGAAAATATGCGCACGAGCAAAACTGATTATCCCTGGGTTATTGAAAAATCTAGATGCACTGCAAAAGGAGTTGGAACTTTCTAAGAACCATAAGGAGGACAAAAGTGGTTATCTTTCAACTGTTGGACTCGTTTTATGCGTGAGTCTTGTTTGCATGTTGTTCATATGTTATGCGTAATGTTCTATTTAGCTTTGTAGTAGCATTATAACTTATCGACAATTGTCCAAGAATGTAGTAATATATAAATTTAGTGCCGCAAAATATGTTGGGTTAGCAAAACACACACTCTTACACACACAAACACTTACACATACATATATTACATTACCCGCTACTGCATACTCATGATATGTAGGATAGATTCAAAGTAACATGACAAAATGCATAAAAATAAAAGAAAAGGGAAGAAACCCAAAGTACCAATGTTTAAGACACTCTCAAACACAAGTAATTATGGAGATTTTCTCATCGGATCCACTAACGTTCTCATCTTCTTTTTCATGAGCTTGAATCAGTTCACTCATAACCTCGTCGGCCATGAACTTCTCGTTCTCAACGTTGGCAACATCGAGCTGCGGTGGAAGCATATGGAACACTCGGACAACTTCAAAATCTATCTGTCCGATTTTTTTCTCGTTGAACGTCACACTAGTATTATAATATTTAAAATCAAATTCTCTATAGTGACTTTGAACTGTTATTTCCTGAGCAATTTACAATGGACCAGATTAACGCAAAGAAACGCAACTAAACAGACAAAATCATTACAATTGCAAAATATATAAAACGCTTACCCTGGTCATCAAATTTCCCCATTAACTTGTATCAACCGAAACTTGATTAGTGAGATAGTCGTAGAACACCCCTGGTAATTTGATGTACTGGCCGAAGTCTTCAAACCGACTGTGAATATCTTGTAAACGTCCTTTAACAGACAACAAATTGCATATAATTCCATATACCTGAAACATTTGAATTGTATTTTGTTCGGTTATTGTGTTGACCACCTGAACGTTCTCCAACAAAGAAAATGGCTGAGATAGTCACTCCAGACCAGCCATAAGGTAGTCATCATAGTGAATCGGCCAATCATACGAATTGAACAAAATTTTCAAGGAAAAACCTGGTATCATACCTACTTTTGTATCCAATATACCAAAATAATATACCACAAAAATCTCACACCAAACACTTGTTTCAATGCATATCCTTGTGCATCGAGGATATAACTCAATGGATTATATCAGCTTTTAAAAAGATGGGAGGATGAATCGGCAACACAATTTTTGAAATTTAAAAAGATGCATAAAACATATCTTGATAGTCGGATGGATTATATCAACTTTTGAAAGATGGAGAAAGATACGACAACACAATCTTTAAAATTCAAAAAGGTGCATAAAGCATATCTACATAGTCTGATAGTTTGTAATACAAGTATTTAGGAGGAATATATTCCATTATACTTAAAAGCCACAGAAAGTAGAGGTGTGAAGAATATATTCCTTTGTTTTTCTTGGAATAGAGTATGATGATGATATGGGAATATATTCCCTGACACTGTAATGTAGTAGAAATGCTGACTTAATTTATTTTATAACTAATGGTGAATTAAGAAATAAAATAAAAATAATAATATGATTTAGTTCAGTTTATTACTAATGGTGAATTATAAATTAAAATAAAGTTAATAATATGTTTGTGGTTCAGTTTATAAATAGATGAAGGACTACTAGAATAACATACACGAACTATTTCCTAAGAACTGACATCCAAATCACCTTCTATATACCGACAACGGGATTTCTTGTATGAATTGGAGTGTGATTCGAAAATCGATGATTTTTTCATCGACATCCTTTCTTTCCAAGCGAGAATTGGTAATGTTAAACCTGGTGTTAAAAATATTTCTGCCATGATGACTGTTCAAGATGTCATTCTATGGGTACAATTTCTCGTACAAATATCCTCGAAAAAAGTTAGCCTTACTTCATAAACGATTTACTGTCTTCGGGTTGATGTTGAAGGTAGATGGAGTTGTGCATGATTCAAGTACAAACAAGATGTCTGCACCTGACAGCGTTTGGAATTTCATGGTGAAGGTATATTATTTAATAATTTATTTATTTTATTACATGTATAACCTTAACACCAATAATGTTAATTAATCTGTATGTAGAAACACTCGTTCGCTTCTGCTTATAGCACTTACGGGGATGTGAAATGGGAAAAATTGAAGTCCATCTTTTAACCAAGACAAGAAATGAATTGCTCCAACAATCCAGAAGTTATTGTTCTTTCATCTGGAAATAGCGATGACGATGATTCGAAAAAGCCTCACAAACATACACCAAATAATGTCATTGAAAAACTAACTGTCGTGGTTAACGTGTCGTCCGATATTCCGAGGAAGAAAGTCCAAAAATTTATGACGGACTATCTCCAATATGTGGCCAGCTCCGAATGCTCACTCGATTCTGAATTAAGTACTGCAAATTCAAGTAACCCCGTGAAGACCACTGGCACATTGTTAAATCAGATGCGTAAGAAGACAAAAACATATTTGGAAATGATGGGGAATATCAGCCGGCCAATAGTTATTCAGAATCGAACCATCCAACCGGAATGACAAAAAACGTGTGTAGGATCAGCCGTTTGCGCTGAAGTAGTGGTACTGCATTTCTCAAGTGTTCAGTTGTACAATCAATGCGGCTGTATAATTTTCTTCATGTTTTTTCTTTTTTTTTTTTTTTTTTTTTTTTGCTTTTACTTGTTGTCCACCTACTGTTTTCCCTTTTTCTGTTTTGTTTGTTAACCACCCATTGTTGTTTTTAGTTGAATGTAATGGGTTATTATATTATATAGTGTTGTAATATGTTTGGTTTATCATGGTATTTGATATCATATTATAGTTGGTGTATTTCGACTATATAATTGCAATTATTAATAAAATATGATAAATCACACAAAAAACCGTACTTTTAGGTCTTACAATAACAATCTTTAATGAAAATACACACATTAAAGCCTAGGAAATAGCACAAATAATCCAAGCGTTATACATCGCCATACGAATTAAGTCTCAAAGTTTGTCTTCGAAAAACTAGAAGTGAAGTCTAAAACGACTGTCCAGAATCATTTGAACAATCACAACTTTCTCTTCGTCATCGACGCTAAAGAAATGATCAAGATCTTTTGGCTTATCGCATATGATCCTGGTGACATTAACTTTATGTTCGGTTGCAAAAAACCTAATTTGCCAAGAGCATCAAACACCATTTTTCGAGCGGATGACTGGTCGGACTCAAAATCAATTTTCCGTACAAGCTCACTAAAGTGTTCATGAGTTTTGGCAAAAACGTTAGCCATTAACTCTACAACCTGTGAGTCCATATCAATATTAGACTTTTTTTTTCTTCTTTTAGATTTCGAAGTCAAAGCGGCTTCGCCATTGAATGTTGAGCTACGCTCAATTTCAGAGTCATTGTTTGATAAGTTCATGTAGTTGGACTGATTTGGACCATTAGATTCATGCTCACCACCTTTATCGTTGCTTAAAAGCTCTTGGACAACATTTGCGAAAACATCCGCATTTTCGCCGGTGGCCCGATCCTTTCCAAATATCTCCACCCAATCCGTGTAGAATGGCCATGATTTGTTGCGCATTGAACGTGCATTACTATCCGCCTAAGCAAGTAAAGGTGACAAAATGTTATAAAACGAAAAGAAAAAGAATATGCACATAAAATTATATATATATAAAAAAAATAGTGAATACGTAGTTGAAAGCACCTTAACAAAGTCGTTCCACACTTGATCAGAAGCAACTTCTATACTATTTAAGGATGCATTCCAACCAAAGCCCGACCTACTAAGTATTGTACTTAACGATCCATATTTTTTCTTGCACACATGAATTTTAGAATTTATGTGTGGATCCGTTTTAGTGCCAGGAAAAGCTTGTACCATTAACTATTCAAGTATCCCCAAGAAGCCTGTCTTAAATCCATTATCGCATTTCCATCCACGTCGGACAATGTCTTTCAACGAAACAATTAGACATTGTTCCTCTACCAAAGTCCATGATCAACGTGTAGAAACTTATTTCCTTCCATTTTTTGATATTTGGAAAATAGACATATTTAATATTCCTACTGAGCATATGCTATAAAAAAATCGTAAATAATAGTCAATAACAGAATCATCTAACAAATATGTAAACAAAAAGCCAACAAACAAGTAAACACAAACATCCGACAAACAAGTAAGCATAAAGATCCAACAAACAAGTACATATACTAAAGTTCATTACTGGACAAACAAGTACACATAACTAATAAAGTTCATTATCTAATAACAAATTCCAACTGAAAACAACTGAAAACATAGTTATCAGCAGCGATTCATGCAATCAATGTACATATCATTTACAATAGCATCTCTCCAATTAGTCCAAGCTTCAGAACTAGCCACAACATCAATAAATTATGGAGGTGGTGGGATGGGTCCATTAATATCAGGCTCAGGGACATTTGCCTCTCGGGGTCAACATCAACGTTTGCACGTATGAAGTTGTCAATGAGACAACATGCCATTATAATTCGGTTTTGGGCCTTAATCGGATAATATTCTGGACTTCTAAGTATTCCCCATCTGGATTTGAGAATACCAAACTCCATTTCTACAGCTTTACGAGCCTTTGCATGCTTCATGTTGAAAAATTCTTCATAATTTCGTGGAGCATTTATACCATGGCCATATTCCTGAAGATGGTATCTAGCCCTTCTTTACGGTGCTAGAAAACCATTCTCATTAGTATAGCCGCCGTGTACCAAATAGTATTTGCCTGTTATTTTCAAGTACCAGTTTTTTTAAATATATTTTTAAATTTCTAAAATATATTTTATATAAATTGAGATAAATTTCATACCGTTTGGAACCCTAAGCCCATTAGGTCTTGCAACCCCATCATGCAATATTCTGCTATCAGCGGCAGAACTCTCCCAATCGCTCAATACATATATGAAATTCATGCTATGGTCACATACAGCTAGTACGTTCACCGAAATATCACCTTTCCGATTTCTATACCTAGGCTTATCAATTTTGGGGACCCGAACCTCAATGTAAGTCCCATCTAGTGCTCCTAGACATCCCTACCAGTAATTATACATGGAAAAATTAGAACATAATCTGATTACACCGTCATAATATTATAAAAAAAAATTGTCACAACATTTTACTAGTTAATACATTACCTTAAATGGTTTTCATCGACCGTCCGTCCATGCAATCTACTTCTACCGGTTTTGGTGTGACCAAAAGAATCGAATGCAACATAAGGACTGCTTCTAAGACATTGTTAAAGTGGATGCTATGGTGGCCTAACACATGAAGGAAAATGGCAACTTGTTCGGGAACCAGGACATTTCTAGTAGCACGTATACCTCCAACATTTTCGAAAATGTAACATAGTCTGTTAAATGTGTCTCTATTCATTCTGAGATTGTCATGGCATATGGTATCACTTAGTCCAAATAATTTTCGCATTTTTTTAACTTGATCAGGAACTCTAGCTCTCAAATTGTACCTGAACTGCATATTATTACGGGTTCGTGTAGGCATACCTCTATTCCTCATTGACAGATAAAGACGTGTAAATAACAATAGGAACAAGCGTATATTAGATATCAGTTGGTATACAACAACAATGCATTCTTCTTATCCTGTAGTTAGGGCCATCACAGTTAAACTGCAACAATGGATGTAGGTTAATAAAATTATTCACAGACAAATCTAAGAACAACATAATACTCAGAGACAAAATTATACACAAACAAATTATACAGGGTCAAACACAATTCCCAAAATTTAGAACAACAACAACCGACCCACAAACACAATACTCAAGATACAAACCTGGATAATTATGAGCTCAAGAAATCACCTGGATAATTACTTAGCTTCGTCTCTTGTAGCTTAAATTCTTCGTGTTTTGAATACCTGCCAAAATACACACCATATGTTGTTGTAAAAACCCATTAAAAATAAACGTAAATCGATATATTGTTTCACCAAAAATATGATCCGCTAATTGCGATAATTGCGTGTTTGGGAATTACCTCAGCTATGGTTCATGTGTGAAGGGAACAATACAGCGTTTCTATTATTTATACCAGGGTGTGTGGCTAATTGTTTGATTTTGAAGGCTATTATTGGTTCATGTGTGAAGGGAACAATACAATTTTTGTCAAGTGGATCTGGCCGAAATTCCAGATTGCACAATCAAGGGTGTGCTGGGCTGATTCATAATCAAATAAATTCGGGATTTCAGTATCGAGCCTCTTACCTATATTGCGCATCGGGCATGCATGCAAACCAAACGCCTGATTAAGCCTGATAAAGCATCCTATCAGCCCTAATCTTGCAAACCAAATGAGCCCTAAGGGTCTTAGAGTCCGTTTGGCTAAGCTTATTTTAAACAACTGATAAGCTTTTACATTTGATAAGTTGTTTTAAAATCTGATAAGCTATCACGTCTTATTTTTTAAATTAATTTTTAAAGTGTTTGGGTAACAAATTTATAAGCTAATTTTTACTCATTTTAAGCTCTTAAACTGTTTGGCATTATAAGATCTGTTTACTCTCATAATGATATAAAAGGACATAAAAACCCCTGAAGTTGTTCTTTCTTGATATATACATTAATATAAAAAAAAATATGGCTAACAACGTACATTTTCATCTCAATCTCAGTAGAAGAGAACTATAATCGAAATATTAACACAAAATCATATTTTAATTCTTCTAATCTACTTCTATTTCTTCAATAAAAAATCTACTTCTACTTTGTCAAGACCTAAAATTGAGAGAAATCAAACTGATATGGAAACAAATTGCAATGGTGCAACTCAACACCACCATTTTCACCTCGAAAAAAAAAAAAAAAAAATAAGGGAAAAAGTCAGCACCACCAACGAACTTGAAGGGCAACTATACATGCTAAAAATTCTATCAGCATAAAGAGACGAAAAAGAGCTATCATTTTCTGTGTTGCATATTTTTTTTCTTCAAAACACTCAAAGATGAGGAAGAGACAAATGTATAACTAGAATATCTATATATATATAACAACATCCATAGTCGATCATATGATATGAAAATGCTTGCTGAAAATACTAATATTTCAAACTACAAATAAACTATTTGAACAAATTAAAGTACAAGCTAACAAAAATACATGTCCAGGTTAAGAAAAAAATAAAGCAACTTATCACTGAACTAAAATTCATCATCTTCCAGCAATATCCATAACAAGTGAGTCACGAAAAGTCATCCAATAAGCATTGGTTGCATTATTTTCTTTTTCCACATCAGAAGCTCTCGTAGATGTTTCACCACGGTGTTCTTCACCTTCTTAATTTTCATCCTCCACTATTTGAAATACCTCATCTGAAATATTTTTCTTTCTTTTATACTTGTGAACGGTCATAGTTGCAAGCATAATTTCTCTTTGCGTGTCAATAGTATATTACGATATATCGGCCAAAATATTCCATCTTGCTTTCCAAACTCTAAAAATTCGTTCAACAATATTTCAACATGAAGAATGATAATAACTGAAATTTTCTTCCAAACTTCCTGGGGCACGTAGTTGCCGACTACTAGCTCGACGATAGTCTTCCATATGGTATCTAACATTCTCACATCTATAAGGACCCATGTATCCTGACAAATGCGAGTATCCGGCATCAATCAAGTAATATTTTTTTTTCCTTTTGGGATAGAAAAATTGAGACTTGGATTACGAATAACTTCTCGAAATATCCTATTATCATGCAAATATCCTATTATCAGAGCAACTCCTTTCCATCCAGCCCACACAAATGTCAAACACATATTGAAATTTACTACTGCAAGAATATTTTGAGTTGGATAACCTTTACGTACAATATATGGTATTTTTTTTCCTTGTGGTAATCGAGCCTTAACATGTGTGTCATCAATTGCTCCAATACAATCCTATAAACAGTACAAACAAATAATGCATACAAGTTATTTAGAAGTTAAATACATGTGTATGAGTACTATATGAAACAAATAGCACTCACCTTAAAAAAACGGCATACAAGGCTCATGTTGAGGCTTATGATACCCTTTGCCCTCGTTATAGTTAGGATGAGGTGCAATTATATCATCGGTTAGTTTGCTGACAATTTTTAAAACTCTGTGAAAATGCCTTGATATCGTCTCACCTGAATGATTGAATAACTCTTGCAATAATCTATTACCAACACCATGAGCACAGGTCACCAAAAAAATTCCTACTATCTCGTAAAGAGACATTCCCCTTGTGGTTGAAGACCATATTGTTGGTTTAATTCGTGACAAAAATCAATGAACACTGGCTTTGTTAGACGGAAAGCTTGATGACACCTCATTTCGTGTCCATGTAATATCTCCTTTGTAAATCTATGACCTGTGCGAATAGATGCTCGACATGGTACTTTGTGACTGTAGTTCTCATAATAATTTAGTATATTGTGTGCCGTTATTTGACATATAACAAACCTGTCCAAGTCTTCTTCAAGTTGGTTCTCATCTTCAATAGTTTCCTCGTCAAAATTGATATTTGGATAAATTACGGAGCAGTTTGTAATATTCTACCACTCTATTTCCATAGAATCTTTTGAATTCCATGGCTCCATAGAACTGTACAAAGATAATAATAGATATTAATATATTGATCATTAGAGAATTTAATATATTTTTAACCAAGAACTATTTTTTGTTATTTCTTATCTAAAGATCAATACATCACAAACTCATAAAAAAACAATTCTAAGAATTTGCAGCACAATGTAAACGCAATTAATAAATCCAAAAATTGAACTCATAATATTATTGAAAACTAACAAAAGTCATATAAATTTCATACAACCACAGAGGGCAGAGAACCAAACACTAATAAATATAAAGAAGAATATTTTTCGTATTGAAAAGCTCAATAAAAAACATGAAAAAAATTCAATACATACTATGCGAAATCAACTTGTCCAACTGAAAAAAAAATAAAATGGTATCTCAAACAACTGAAAACAAATAAAATGATATCTCAAGCCCTATATTTAATTATTTTTATTGTATTTGTTAAAGTTATACTCTAGCCAACACAATCGAGCCACATCAGAAGGCTGATTAGCAAATGTTTCTCGAATATCCTTTTTGATCATCAAATTACTGGCATAATTCCAAAGTTCACTCAATGGTGGTATCCCTGGAAGATTATTTAACATCTTCGATGCGTCCGAAATTGTTATCTCTGTAGAAGGTGTATGAGTGATGGTGTTCTTTTTCTCCATAAACTATAGAAGGGAATCAATAACCATTCTTTTTTCAAAGGATTCCAACCGATTCCAGTCTTCAAAGGATTTCAACCGATTCCAGTCTCCTTATGCATTAATTTCGTAAACAATAACCATTCTTTTTTCATAGAATCCCAATGATTTCGAAGTTTCTTATATGTATGTATAGTTTCTCCCTGTCACCTCATTGAACTTTTTTTAATAAGTTCTTCCACCCATTGACATTGAAATGACTATTTGGCCGATTACCTTTTCCAATTTCTTCCTCACACAACTCAATAAACGTAAGATTCATAAATGTATCTCACTTTGCAGATTTTCCTTCAGTCTGCTGATTTGTTTTGCGTATATTATAACTTATACTTTTACCCAAGATTGGACTAGTCATGGCTCCTTTATTCCTATTATCCTGATTCTCCATCTAAAAATTTATTATCGAAAATAAAAAATTCTAATTAATTAATAGAGTATTATCAACAATTATAAAATATGGGGTAATATAACTCACGTGAAAAAACAAAGACATTGAAGCAACTCAACGTAACATATAATCCCAATAAGTCAGACATTTTTTTAATAAGAAAGGAAGTCAGACTATAATATTAGTAATGGATATTAAGGTCATTAGTTTAATAATATTTAACCAATACAGAATGCCAACTATTATCACATACACTTATTATTTACTATAAACAAACTCATGCACTTGTTGCTTTTATAGTATACAGAGAAAAAATATATAGATGAATTCATATACATCTATCTACTGACCCATATCAACTTAAAAAATCATACATATAAAATATAAAATCTCAGTAGTTTAATTATTAGCAGGATCCATATATTTTGCTAGTAGTTTCAAATCAAGAATCCTAGTAGTTTCAAATAAAAAATAAAAAACAGGGTATGATTGCCAACAAAATTGATGAAAAGCGTGCAAGCAACACAAAACAAAAAGGCTGAAATAAATGTACTGGTAATCACGAATCTCACCCACTAACCAAAAGATTATCCACGGCGTTGAAATATTTCTTGTTTAATTATGCTTAGGGTTTAGCATAATACACAGGTCTGGAATTATATTTAACGATATATATATATATATATATATATATATATATATATATATATATATATATATATATATATATATATATGAAGGAGAGTGTTGAGGGAATATGCTAAAATACTTTAGGGTAATTTAGCATTTTGAACGTTAAAGTATTTAAACAAAAAATATTCAATAAAAAATGTGGGGTAAGTACTATTTAAAAAATAGCTTATAAGATGTCCAACAGCTCATTTTTTAAAATTTGAAGATCTTTTACAAAAATATTACCAAATTTTTTTTAAGGGCTTATAAGCTCTTAAACATCTTATAAGATGTTTTGAACAGCTTATAAACTTAGCTAAACAGGCTCTTAATATATAGGTCGTTGGTATAAAATTTATTAGAATTAAATGACAAACTCAACTAAACATTTGCTTCTCAACTTTTATAAATTTTATTTCAAAAATGCCATCCATAATATTTAAAGGGTCCATTTGATATACACCCTTGATGTGAAACATATATATGGATTGATTCACCCCTAAAATTCTTCCTTTGAGATACCCCTGTAGAGGCAAAAGTACTATTGTGCCCTTATATGAAATTTTCGCTCAACTGTATTCACTATTTTCACCAACTGCCTTCAGCATAATGGCCAACTGCATTTCGCGTTTTTGAACCTGCATTTATCATTTTTACAATTTTTTTTAATAAAAAATTATAAATTTTTATTTTGTGATTATTTTTTATATATACCCTCTTTTGTATTTTTTTTTATTTTTTAAATTTTTTATTTTTTAATTTTTTTTAGCTTTTTAATTTTTTTTCAATTTTTTGATATATTTACTGTACTGAAATTGACTACACATGACTATAGTGTATATACTACATATGACTATAGAATATACCATAGTCATGTATAGTTATATATAATCATGTACTTTTTTTTACACGAAGGTTACGGTCGACCGATTATGTAAACCGCTGATTATATAAAAAAAAATTCATCTACACCAAAAACAAATCACAATTTGAATCTTGATATTATAAATCAATTAATACCCAATAAAAAATTGGAAAAACACAATCATCAACATCTCTATACAGAAAAACACATAGCTTATATATAACAATATATTACTATGTTTACTACACGTGACTATATATGACTACAGTATATGACCACATGTGACTATATATGACTTTATGTGACTATATATTACTTGATAACGCAAATCTCTCCAACACTGGAACAAGTATAGCCAAGTTCCGATCGGGAAAACATTTTGCAATCGCATTATCCTTTCTCTTATTGGAAAAAACAAAACCAATCATAAATAAAAATTCGTGAGAAACATGGATTTTTTTTTTCTTTTTTATGTATTATCAAATGACATGAACTTTGTCATATGACCCAAAAAAAGGCAAAAAAATCTTCTTTAAATTAAATGAACGCTACAATACCTAATAATTTATGCATCATAAAATTAATCGAAGCACTTCTAAACAATTATATTGCTACATTAAGCAAAGTGGAAAGAATACAATTTTTGACATGAAGTCGATTACTTACCATCATAATTCACAAGCAAATTGTAACACAATATTTTGCAGCAAAGAGAAAATTAAAGATGAAGAAGTAGTGCGATTGCCGTAGCTTATGTATATGTTGAGCTTCTTCTTCCTCTTCTTCGTCGGCGCCAGATCTGACGAGAAAGAGTTTAATGAGAGAAGATCAAGCAAAGGGGGCAGTGGTGATGGGCGGCGATGTCGCCGGAAGGGAGAGCGGCGCAAGGCAGGCGGAAAGAAGCGCAAGGCAAAGGGGGAATGGCGGTAGGCGGCGGTGGGCGACAGTGGGCGACTGTGTAGTAGCGGTGGGCGGCGGAGGGGCTGTGGTAACGACGAGAGATTGAAAAAACGGGAGTTGAGAGAGAGAAAAAAGAAATGCGGTCTAGTTAAATTGTGACGTTAGGGCATATATTAAATTGAAACTAAAAGGGCAAAACAAGTACTTCAAGTTGTCCAGGGGGTCTAACAAATTAAGATCAAAATTTGAGTTTTTGCATAGGAAAGTGAAAATTATTGGACTTACACATATATATTTCCAAAATTGGGGTATCCCTCTTTTTCCCTGACCTACACATATATTTAAATTTTATTTATCATTTTTTATTTTGGGTAAATGAGTGATAACCCCCTAGTTTTGAATATACATATGAGGAGGTCCAAGGAAAATTTTCGCCCTAGTCAACAACCCAAATTTTGATCTTAATTAGAGAGACCCCTAACATGCCCAAATTCTATTTTGCCCTTTTAATTTTCAATCCAATACATGTCCTAACCCTAACATTCTCTCTTTTCACCCACACCCACAAACCGTCGTTCACTCTCTCTCTCTCTCTCTCTCTCTCTCTCTCTCTCTCTCTCTCTCTCTCTCTCTCTCTCTCTCTCTCTCTCTCTCTCTCTCTCTCTCTCTCTCTCTCTCTCTCTCTCTCTCTCTCTGTATCCAGCGGTGCATCCAGCCCACCGTTGCTGCTCCTCCCCCATCGCCTCCAGCCCACCGCCGGTGCTCCTTCCCCCACCTCTTTGCGCCGCCGCCGTTGTTCCCTCATTTCCTTGTGCCGCCGCCGTTGCTCCTCCCATTTCCTTGCGCCGGAGCCCCTTTTCGCCGTGCTAGACCGTCAATCGCCGCCTTAAATCACCCGTCCTACTCGAGTAGACTAGATGAGACCAAAAAACATGATGAGTGAGGGTTTGTTTGTTTTAAATTCGTTTTAAATCTCTTTCTACTTCTAGTTTCTTCTCTTATTGTGGTTGAGGGAGGGCTCAAACTAGATCTACTATTTCTAATCCAAAAAAAAAACCAGATCTACTATTTTTTTTCAAGATTTGTGAACAATTAATATTAAAATCTTTTTCTTTGGATTAATTTGATTTTTTATTTTGTTTGATTCTTATCTTGTTCATTTTTGTTATAAATCATATGTAATTTTTTTTGTATTTATTTGAAGATGATCCAAAATGCCTCAAGTGTGAGAGCTTTGTTTGTTTGTAGTAGAAACTTAATCACTAGTGGTTGCTTAGATGGGTGATTTCGGTCAAGTGAATATACAGTTAGTTATATGAAGTCATATACAGTCATTCATATGTAGTCATGTATAGTAATGGCTACATAACTATACATGACTATATAACTTGTAGTATACAATAGTCATTTGCAGTGAATTTCAGTACAGTAAAATCATCATAAACTAACGAAAATTCATGTTTTTTGTATTTTTCATGTAATCTAACTCGCATGTTCCATTTTGCTCTTTCACTCATTTTTTTTTGTCGCAGGTTTTGCTTTTTGTATAATTTTTTGAGATGCAGAGATAAGATGTGGTGAAGTGCCTTGTGAAGTTGGATTCATGCTACAATAGTCTAGAATTTATGTCACTAAACATAAGTATAGATAATTGTAGATAACTATAGTCACATGTAGTAACATATAGTTATATGTATGCTATAGGTTTTTTAATTTACAGTAATGCTTGTTCATGTTTGAAGAATATATGCATGTGATTGTGTTTTTTAATTTTTTGTTTGTTAGTTAATTTATAATATCAAGATTCAAATTGTGAATTTTGTTGTTGGCGTAGATGAATTTTTGGGGAAAAGAGACAGTACATGACAGCATATTAAACTATACATGACTATTGAACGTGTAGTACATTGTAGTCATGTGTAGTATACTTTCAGTACAGTAATTTTACCAAAATTTGAATTCATAAAAAAATTAAAAAAAATAAAAATTAAAAAATTAAACAAATTAAAAAAAGTCGAAATATTAAAAAAATATATTTTATAAAATAAAATAAAATAATAAAAAAATAGTACATTACATATACAAGAATAAAAAGAAATTATTAAAATTACAAATTATGAAATATGCAGTTCAAAAAATACTAAATGCAGGTCTAAAATGTTAAATGCAGTTGGACGAAAATTGCACATAAGGGCACAATACTACTTTTGCCTTTTCAGAGGTATATCAAAGGAAGAATTTTAGGGGTGTACCGATCCCTATATATTTTCCATATGAAGGGAGGGGTGTATATCAAATGGACCCTTTTATTTTTGCATCTACTATTTTTTTTTACCTGGAACACTATCTTTATTTACTTTTTATTTTAGTCTTATAAAAATCTATTTCCCCACTTTTTTTCTACATAATATTGAAAATTATGATTTTTTTTTATTTTTTTTCGATCGTAGTCACCAATAGACATCCGTAGAAATCCGCAGTAATCGTAGTAACACATAGTCATGTGTACTGTCGTAGTCACCTATACACACCCGTAGAAACCTGTAGTAATTGTAGTAACCTATAGCCATTTGTACTGCACAATTCGAAAACTCTAACTCTCTCTTTGAAACCTAGCCGCCAGCCAGCCATAGACACCAACGAAATCCACAGTCATCCAAACATAAAACCCTAAATCTACAACCACCGTCAGCATAGCCGCTGAAATAAAAATCTAGATCTGCAAAACCATCACCATAGCCGCCACCACCCCCATTTTCATCATCTCCTAGCCATTCCCTATCTCCATAATCACCCCCATCGTAACTGCGACCACCACTGCCCCTAACCGCTTCCATAACTATCCACACCGTACCCATGACCTCCATAGTCGCCGCCACTCCCCATAGCCGCCTCTATAACAACTTGCACTATATGCACCGCCTCCATAGCCGCGGCCATTCACCATTACCACCTCTATAACAAACCCCTCTGCCTCCATGACCACCCCCATTGCCGCCATAGCCACCCACCATAACTGGGAGCAAGAGAGATATAGAGGGAGAGAGATAGAGATAGAGAAAGAGAAACAGAGCGAGAGAGACATGTAGACAGAACAAGAGAAAAAAAGAGAAAAAATAAAAGAAAATAAACAAATATGGGTTGGAGAGACGTAAATAAAAGTTATATTTAGGTTATAATAAAAAGTTAAAGATAAAAAAAATTAGCGACATGAGACATAATATATTTTGAGATAGGATGTATTTGAAAAAAATAGTTTAGGGTTGTCATTTTGTTATAATTAAGTTAGCTACTAGGGACCCAAGTATACTAACCCCATTTTTTTAATTTAAAAACTTCTTTAGTTTTTATATTAACATGTTTATAGATAATGTCAATATTATCCTTATATAATTATAACTCTCTCTTAAGCCTAATCATTCCTACTCCTTCAGGTTTTTTTATGTTGTTGCCGTCACATATTTTGTTCTTCCTGCCGTCACCCCTCCATCTCTACCGTTGCCTCCTCTGCCCCCATCTCTCCAGGTTTAGTTATATACATATATATATATATATATATATATATATATATATATATATATATATATATATATATATATATATATTGTTTATGTTTAATATTTCTTTTACAAACCGAATCCGATCACGAATCTCCATCCAAGGAATCTCGGCAACCCTAAAGTACTCATGGGCGTCAACTGTATCAAGAACCAGAAGCTCTGCTAATTGCATCTTACACTACGCTCTCTTGCTCGCAAAATCCCCGTTGACTGCCAGCCCGTCCATACGCAAAACCAAGATCATTAAACATCATGCAGCGTGATCGTCATCTCCTTCGAAGCATGTCGAAACTGTTCGTCTTGGACTGCCACCTCTCGACAAATGTCAATAGAAGGCCCTTATCTGCATTCCGTATGTAGCAATATTGTAACACGTCCAGACGAGGTGCCACCAACATATATGTCTCTTCCTCTCGTCATATGGGGGCAAGTGTTGTCTAAGTCGGTCAAGAGCAAGTTCTCATAGGGAAGTAATTCTGGACTTACATCATCCCATATGATTCTCTTACATAATTACAATTTTGAAACATATTAAAAAAATTTATTGATAAAAAATATTTAAAAATATATATAAGCTTATAATTCCATTCCAAACGTAGGCAAGGTGTCAATATGTAACTTGAAACTAGGAATCAAATCAATCCCGGATACGCGGTCTTTAACACAATCGGCCCCGACATAATATCGAAATCATATCGAGGGCGACGACCACCCGGATCATGACTAGCGTCGCGTCGGGAACCACCACGAACGAGACCCGCCTCAACCGGCTGCTCCGCCCCTGGGTGATGATGAGCATCATCATCGTCATGATCGTCATCGTAGGGAATCCGAGAAGGTCCAACTATATCTCTCGAATGCCCCGCTACTACTCTCGATGTCCCAACTACATCAGGTACATCGGGTAATCTCTGACTGACCCTTCTATGCCGCTCAGATGTAGTCATAGGATGACGATCCACTCGACCAACAACAACCTCGGGCTCTCGTGGAGGTCGGACCACGATCCTAGGAACCTTTTCTTTTCCCTTCTCAAGATCAACCATAAGCCCTTTCCCCCTACCATGCCCTGCCATCTGTACAAATAACAGTTGAAATAAATAAATTTAAACTAAAATAAGTATTAAAAAAATAAAATTGAAGTTTTCGTGCTCTACAGAATGAAACTTCAACAGCTTCAACATTTTTTTTTCAACAGAGTCCTAAACCTAATCGTAAACCTACATTTGTTAACTAATTCATAAATAAATTGATTGGAACAAAGTAGGTTACAAAAAATTACCGTAATCGAGATTCGTAAGTGACAGATTAAATGCGTATAGTTTGAATGTTTTGAGAGAGTTTCAGAGAGGTATAAAATTTTTTGAAATGATTAATAATATCCCGTTGCGACCAGCAAAAGTCTCGCTGCAAATAGCAAACCCCTTGTTGTTTGGATGGATTAGTTGATGTAATCTTTTATCCCTTAGCTTGTGTTTGTGATTGGGTTTCCTATTGGAGAACACTCTCTTATTTGTTTTAATATTATTGCTCATTTTCTTATAAAAAATAAGAAGGGTTAATATGCTAAGAGCCCCTCAAATGAAACTTAATTTGAACTAAATAACAAGTTCAAAACCAATCTTTTATTTAAATCCTTAATTTGAAACAATATATGACATACATCCTTAATTATTTTTTTATCCCTAAATTACCCTTATAACCTAAATATTTAATCTACATATTCATTCAGTTTTTTTTAATTAAATTTATTTCTATTTCTTCTCCCCTCATTCTCTCTCTATCCCCTCCCTCTCCCGTCTCTTTTTTCTCTCCTTTTCTCTCCCTCTTTCTCCATCGTTTTCTTTCTTTCTCTCTCTGTCTCTCATTTTATTTTCTCTTTTTCTCTCCCTTTCTCTGAACTAGTTTTTTGATTGGAGAAGCAAACGGGGTGGCGGCGGACGAGAAGGCGGCGGCGGAGTGGGCAGATCTGAATATTAAGGCGGCGGCTGCGGTTGCGGTGAATCTATGGTGAAGGCGCCGACGAAGTGGGTAGCGGTGGCGCGTCGGATCTATGGTGGAGGCGGTGGATCTGAAGCGGCAATCGAATGCGTAGCGGAGGCGGCTTCGAGGGTAACGCTGCCCAGCGGCGACGCTTGGAGTTCGAGAATGGTGTTGGTGGTGCGGTGATGCGCGGATATGTGATGGCAGCGTGGGTGGGGTGGCCGGTGGTATCCTTAGAGGCGTGGATGGGGTGGGTGGCTTTCGGCATCACGGATCTAGGGTTTGGTGGGTGGATCTAGGGTTTGGTGGGATAAATCCAAAAAATTTCGATTTGATGTCTATGGGTTACTATGGGTGTCTGGTTGCTAGGGTTAAAAGGAGAAACTAGGGTTTCAAGAATATGCTATCATAGAAGTCTATGGATTACTACAGGTTACTACAGATTACTACAGTTTCCTATAGTTTCCTATGAATGTCTATACATGACTGAGACGGATTTTTTTTTTAAATTCATAATTTTTGATATCACGTAGAAAATAATGGAAAAAAATAGATTCTTAAAATACTGAAAAAATACGAAAATGAATAAAAAAAAAAAAGAGTAAATGTGTTGTACGTAAAAAAAATAAAAAAATGTTCAATGCAAAATGAAAATGTTAAATGATTAATAAAAAATGATAAACACAGTTTAAATGTTACTTGATGCAAATTTCATATTTTGTGTGTGGAGGGCATTTTTGGAATAAAATTTATGAAGGATGTGAAGCAAATGTTTAGTTAGACTTGTCATTTAGTTCTAATAAGTTTTCCCACCAGGGACCTATATCCTAAGACCCCAAATAAGAAAGATAAAAAAAAGAAGATAATAACAACCCCACCCAAATATCCAATATACCCTGGTCGGCAAGAGGAAAATCTTCAACTTTAGCTAATAGGCCCCACCTTTTTGACGAGTATGAAATTGACCCTTAGCCTTTACTTTCAAATGAAAAATAAAATTAACTCCATACACAAACGGAAATTGACCTAAATTCTCAGCATGGAAATGAAATTTATTATATTGGAGAGCCAAATCTGACCACGTATAATGGTCTTGTCTGTTGTTTTCACTTCCACATAGGGCTTAAAAAATATATATATATATATATATATATATATATATATATATATATATATATATATATATAAATATATATATATATATATATATATATATATATATATATATATATATATATATATATATATATATATATATATATATATATATATAATAATTATTATATAATATTATGGAAAAAAATCAAAATAACCATAATGATCTCAAAATTGGATCGAAAATCGAAAATTTCAAATTTTTGTAATACTTTCAATTCCATGACAAATAAAATCACAAAAAATTTCGACTGGAATTTATTTGGAAATAGAAAAATGTTTGGGAATAAAAAATTATGGGTAATTTTCAAACACTTCCCTGAACTTTAGTCTATTAGAAAAAGAAATTAAAAAATTTGCATGCTTGTCCACATCTCCAAGTGTAATGATTTACAGTAGAACCTCAATAAATTAATAATCTCGCTTAAATAATAAATTTTGCCGGTCCCAACTCGAGGACAACGTCCTAAATTAATAATTCGCTAAATTTATAAGATAATACACATTTGAAAATTTTAAGAAGCCCCATATAATATATAAATTAATAATGCATAAAAATAATTTTTAAATTACATGGTACTACATATTTTATAGATCTATGAAGGTTTAATACAATATAATTTAATTCTCGCTTGTTTCTTGTTGAAGTTCACATTACCATTAATCTCGTCCCTCACTTTTCTTAACATGGTTAAAACTTTCAGTATAGTTTTCTCATAACTCAACAGAAAATCGTTATATACCATTGCTGCTTTAAGAACTTCCATTCGTGAAACGGGCTCTGTAGTGCATTGAACTAATGGTACAATAAATAATATACATGTAAATTTAATAAAAAAATGTATTTATTGAAAATAATAATAAAAGTAATTTCATAAATTAATAAGTTATTAATTAATGTATAAATTAATAAATATTAATTTATCGATAAGTTAATATTTTGTTAAATTAATGAAATCTTGATGATCCCAGCTGTATTAATTTATAGAGGTTTAACTGTATACTAATCCAACACTTAATTTGGATTAATAGATCAAAAGACACTCTTCCAATTCTTTCTTTCTACACTTGGCTTTTCTTCAACACCACCACCACCAAAGCACCACCACCTCCTTCGGACACCACCACCACCTTTCAAGAACAATAAATAAGCACATCAAGAATGCAAATTCCCTACACCTTCACTCTTGAATATGATAAAAACACCATAAAGAACACTCGTCCTCTCACGGGAGAACAAAACTCCTCTCAACTTGATATCAAAGTTCTCTTATTCTCCATTCAACTAACTTGGTTTGATTTTGGATCACCTCCTAGAATAGGTAATATTTTTCTTAGAAAAGAGTCTTCATTTTTTTCCTTTTCTTCCTCTAAAAATCCTTTTTCTTTTGAAGGGTTTTCCTCTTGGCCAACACTCCTTTCTTTTTTGGTGTTATGTAAGAAATCTCGAATTTCTTGCTGCAACTAAAGAGTATCGTATAATGGGAAAAAAATTCAAAATTATCTAAAAGATTGTCACTTTTCGAAAATTAGAGCTTTGTGTAAAAACCGAAATTTTGTGCTAATCTTGCAATTTATATTTTTCTATAACCAACTTTTTAAGGTTGATTTGGACACTTTTTTTTTTGTGTGAGTGTGCAAATGGTAGAAAAGTCTGATCGTTTTATTTGGTTATATTTTTCTCTAAACATTTGTTTAATGATCTTCGTGAAGCAAGTTTTGTGTTCATCTATAGAATCATATTTTACAAAAAATAAAAATTAACACAGTGATATTTTTATTTATAATGTCAAATTAACGTGTTTATGCACCATTTCGATTAGTTATACAATAATCATGTAACATTTCCTTTTCTGTATTTATGAGGAAAAAATGTGAATTTTAAAGCAAATTAAGAAACAAGCATCGATGAAAAATAGAGAATAAATAGATGAGGCGATACGGTTGCCTAAAAAATCAAAATTTGGAGCTAGTGCAAGTACATTATTAATACATAATTTCCAGAGCTAAGGGTAAATATGTATTTTCTAGTCAAAACTAACGGTTCATTAACGGAAAAATGGATTGATGAGTGTGTATGACAAAAGATCAAACGTTTGGGGGGTAGTTGCCAAATACCAAAGTTCCGGGGAGGTGGATGCAAATTATCCTAAAAAAATTAATAGAAAAAGTACCGAAGAGTACCGACCAAAGTCACCATTTGCCCAACGAGGATGACGCCTAAACCTAACAACGAAATTGACCAAAACAGAGGCATTAAAATCACGTTGTTTTAGTTGCTGCTGTAAACGGGAAAGAGGTAAGAAAGAGAGGCCCATCGATACGATACGTCTCTGTATATAAACGCAACAAATCTTCTGCATAAAATCTACTCCACAAGTTGTGGTTCTCTCTCGGGCAAGAGATAATATCCCCTGTCTATTATCTACTTTCCCTTCTCCCAAACCATCTTCCATTCTTGCAAATACATAATTCTGCAAACCCCTCAAATCCACACTCCACACATTCCTCTCTCTCTCTCTTGTTCTATCTCTCTGTGTGTGAGAGAGAGAGAAAAGAGAGAGGGGTTAATTCATCTTGGGCTCGGAAGAAAGAAAAAATGGCTAGTTGGGTATTATCAGAATGTGGTGTGAGGCCACTTCCAAGAATTTACCCAAAACCAAGAACCGGTTGCGCCCCTCAAGCTTTCTTTAATTCTAATAAGCTCAGAATTTCGAGAACAGATCAAGGGTTTGGTTCTTCCTTCTGTTCATCAGATGGGATTATTAATATTAATAAAGGAAGAAAGTGGGTTGTGAAAGTGAGTGCGCCGCCATCAACTGTTATAGAAGAAGAAGAAGAGAATAAGGAGGCAGCAGAAACTGGGGTTACAGAAGAATCGGAATTCGACCCGGCGGCGCCGCCTCCATTTAAGTTATCTGACATTAGGGCAGCAATTCCAAAGCACTGTTGGGTCAAGAATCCATGGAAATCTATGAGCTTTGTGGTCAGAGATGTAGCCGTGGTTTTCGGATTGGCTGCTGTGGCTGCATACTTCAACAATTTGCTTCTTTGGCCTTTCTATTGGTTTGCTCAGAGCACTATGTTCTGGGCTCTCTTTGTTCTTGGCCATGACTGGTAATAATAATTAAAAAAAAAAAAACAAAAAAAAAAGATAGACTTTTTTTGTTTTTTTGTTCTTGTGATTTTTTATTTTATTTTTGAATGAAGTTGTGTTTTAATTTTTTGATGGGTGTTGGTTTGTGCAGTGGTCACGGGAGCTTTTCGAATAATCCCAAGTTGAATAGTGTAGCTGGTCATCTTCTTCACTCTTCGATTCTTGTACCCTACCATGGATGGTATGTTGTCTGCAATTTTATTTATTAATCTCGATTAAATTGAACGTAATGTGTATGTTAAATGTTGGTTGTTTGAATAAATGCAGGAGAATTAGTCATAGGACTCATCATCAGAACCATGGACACGTTGAGAACGACGAATCTTGGCATCCCGTAACCAATTTCCGACTTTCTTGATAACTGTTAGTAGCTACAAAGAAGAAAGATTGAATTTTAAGTGATCTTCTTTTATTGTTGTTCTTGTTGTTATTGCACAGTTGCCTGAGAAGATTTTCAAGAGTTTGGATAATGTTACGAAGAAATTACGGTTCACATTACCTTTCCCTATGCTCGCATATCCCATCTATCTGGTAAGCTGCTCTACTTTTTCCACTATCATATTCTTTTCTACGAACTTTTTAATGATTTTTTTAATTTTTTTTAATTTATAATTGTTAATACACACAGTGGAGTAGAAGTCCTGGAAAAACAGGATCACATTACCATCCAGACAGTGATTTGTTTGTACCGAATGAGAGGAAAGATGTAATTACCTCAACTGTGTGTTGGACGGCTATGGTTGCTTTACTTGCTGGATTATCTTTCGTTTTTGGTCCTCTTCAAATACTCAAACTATACGGCATACCTTACTTGGTTAGTCACTATATATAATCCCTTCGATGTGTTCTATGCTGAATTTTTGTCAATCATAAAACCCCCGTTAGTGTTATTTTTCTGGCTTTTAAATTCTTCGTAAAATTTTGGTATTTTCGTTTGGCTTGCAGGGCTTTGTAATGTGGCTTGATTTAGTTACCTACTTACATCACCATGGACACGAGGACAAGCTTCCTTGGTACCGCGGAAAGGTAATCCTCAACTTGGAATATTTAAAAAAAAAATTTATTTTACTTTACGTTTACGGACCTGAAAATATAGTTTGATTTATGTCATAGCTTTCGTGATTCAGTTATAGGTTATGTTTAGAAATATATTTCCTTCCTTTTTTTTTTTTTTGAGAAAGATGCTTTAGAAAATTCGTTTGAGAAATTAGAAGGATTCTGAAAAAACGAGCATTTGTTTTGGATGTGAAGTAGTTTGGAAGAATTCCAAAAAAACGTTTCAAATGGAACACTTGATCTTGTACTTTGTTAGAATTATGTTATGAAAGTCACTTAATTATGGTGATGTTTTGGTAAAAAAACAGGAATGGAGTTATCTAAGAGGAGGGCTAACGACGCTCGATCGTGATTATGGATGGATAAACAACATACACCATGACATAGGCACACATGTCATACATCACCTCTTCCCTCAAATCCCACACTACAATTTAATCGAAGCTGTAAGTTTTGTCCCTATTTTCATCAATAAAATCAGCTATTTTGAGTAAAAGATTGTCGCCGACAATTTTCTTTTTTTTTTTTTCCTGAAAAAATTGCAGACGGAAGCAGCAAAGCCGGTACTAGGAAAATATTATAAGGAGCCGAAAAAATCGAGCCCAATTCCTTTCTACCTATTGGGAGTCCTCGTTAGAAGCTTGAAAAAGGATCACTACGTGAGTGACACGGGCGACATTGTCTATTATCAGACCGATCCTCAACTCAGTGGTTCTCACAAATCTTAAATATGCAACGACGACGTGTCCAAGAATGCATTCATAATAGGACAATATATATAGGAACCCGAACTTTTATTTTTTTCCCAATAAAATTGATTATTTTTTCATCTTGTTGTGGGGTAGTACCATATACAAGTATTTAATTCGACAAACCATTTGATATGTATTTGTGCAAGGATGTGATAATATGTGTCGATCTCTTGTTCTTGTGCACGCATTTGTTCGTTTACTTCACTTACCATAGGCACAAGGCGAACAAATTTTGTTATAGACTTTAGACGAAGTAACACAGATGCAGAAAACGAAAGGGGAAGTGCTGACTGAATAAGTAATACATCTCGTTTCAGAGTATCGAACACGAACATGAAACACTTGTTTCAGCTTCCACTGCGTCTAAACCGTCTGTCAAAAATGTGTGTTTTCACGTGTTTACAAATATTTACTCGTTTTTTCACCCACGAAAATTTCAAATCAAAAGAAGTAATAGTTCACAACCTGATTAAATGAGAAGCAACATAAATCTGAACTTGGCATCACAACAATAACTCATGGAATCGACCTTTTCGAAAGATAAAAAGCGATATTTTTTCAAAAGTACAAAACTACTTCCAACTCCATTTCTAATTCCAAAAAAATTGTATGTACGGAATTTAAGAAAAAAAAAATCATACAATTGTTTTAAAAATTCCGTAAATTATCAGAACTAAGAACGATGACGTTTAAAAAATCAATAGCATGAATTTCATTAATGACTCATTGTGAATCTCAAAAAATCAAGTCGTCTATATAATCAAATTAAAAAAATCCATATATTTCAAATTCCAATCCAAAAACATCGGAAAAATCAGAAATTGGAGGAATAAAAAAGTGTTGTGACATTGGAAAATTTAGGTCGGAATTGGGAGAAATAGGAAAATTACGTTCCAACTTTCATCCATAATTGTGGTACAGAAATATTCTACAACTCAGTGGCAGATAACTAGGGAATAAAATTGAAGAATATGAAAAATGGAGATATTCATTCCTATAAACAAGTTAACTAGGGAATAAAATTGAAGAATATGAAAAATGGAGATATTCATTCCTATAAACAAGTTACGGAAGAAAGAGAATTACATGGGAAGAATATACTCACTATGAAAAAAATATATTCATTATGAAGAATTGAGCAATATATCTTCATCAATTGAATCTACTAAATAAAGAATAAGAATTTGAAAGAATATGAAACTAAGTATCAACTCAAAGCAAATTGTGCACCAACTGCTCCTCTTGTATGTACATTTGATCAAACAATTTCTGCTTCTGCTGCTCATCTTTCACCATTGTATCATTCATATTCACCAGACCCATTATCCTTATCATTATTCTTATTATTTTTATTATTATTATTACCGTTTCTATAACCGAAAGACGCCGACTTCGTCAGCTTATTCACATCATCCTCATTATTAAAGCCCCAGTCCACCTGTCCATCAGGTGGGCCCTGTTCGAATAGTTTCGACTGCCTGTGACTCGGCGAAGCACCAGAATGGTAGCCGTCACCGCCACCACCACGACCGTTTCTTCTATCAATAAAGTTGAGGCTCCGTCTTGCGAAAGCAGATGATCTCGAGTGTGCAGCCATGGGAGCAGATGAGTCAAAGCCACCACCACTACTACCAATAGGGTTTCTCGAAGGTGAGGACGACATATTCGAAGAAGAAGGGTAGCTCGTCCGAAGCTGGTGGTGCCCATTCTTCCGAATGTGGGGCCCGCTCAGAGATTGCATGTGGGGCTCGTTTGGTAATCGCACGTGGGGCCCGTTGGGAGATTGCACATGGGGCCCGTTTCGTAATTGCACACGGGGTCCGTTGGAAGATTGCACATGGGGCCCGTTTGGTAATTGCACGTGGGGCCGGTCGGGGGATTGCACATGGGGCCTGCTTGGAGATTGCACGTGGGGCCGGTTAGGAGATTGCACATGGGGCCGGTTTGGTAATTGCACGTGGGGCCCTTTGGGAGATTGCATGCGGGGCCCGATTGGAGATTGCACGTGGGGCCCGGTGATGTTGTTATATTTCGGCGAGAGCCCCTGCAATTTTGATAGCAAAGAAGGATCGAGAGATTCAGTGATCTCACCGAGTCTTTCCGAACTCAATTCCCCTATTCTTGATGATGAGCCGTACGGTGTAGTAATACGCGTAATCTCCTTCAGCAGCTGCCGCCTTTGCTGCATGCGGATCTTTTCCAAACCTAACAAACCCACATCCAAATCCACCTCCCTCGCGCTAAAACCCGCCCTGTTCTGCGACGTGGCGGATAATGGTGACATCATCGCCTGTGGCGACGGTGACGTCAGCTCCAAAGAATTGACCGGAATCGATTGCCCGGAAGTCATAGCGGACCCCGTGGAGTCGTTCAAAGGGCGAAGTTCGTCCAAACTGTGCGCGAAAAAGCAAACTTTTCTAGTGCAGCAAGTTTCTTCCTTGCACAGCCTTGTTTTGTACACTGCAGGGTGTAGCCAACACTCGAAAATACCATGACCATATTCGCAAGCATTCCCCCTAACGCAAATCCCTCTCCTGTAATCCGGACAAGGCACACAAGTGTAGTTATGAGTACTAGGATCGCGCCTCCTCGCATTCTCGCCAGGGTGGACAAACGGGCACTCTTTCCAATCGTGCGAATAACCCATCGTGCATGGCTTCACCTTAAAGCTATACATTCTGAATTCATCGCTCCCATATACCCCATTATTCATATCCGGCAAACATGTATCAAACGGATACGCTTTCTTCCGAATTCCCTCTTCGTCTTCATATTCTTCGATGGAAACTCCGTTTCCGTTCAAAAGCATATCTAAAGTTCTGCTCTTGTAGTTATTGGAAGATTTGACGCAAAACGGAATTAATTCACCGGGTCTTCTCCCTCTCACATCGACAACGTTGGTATCCGCATTGGCTTCAATCAAGATTCGGACAGCCTGGACGGACGACCTCGAGTCGCCAGCTGTCGCGCAGTGGAGGGCGGTGGCTCTATCCGAACCGCATGATCTGTTCAGGTCGACTTTCTTGGTTCGGATTATGTACTTGAGAACCTCTGTGCTTCCGTACAGAGAGGCAATCATGATTGGGGTTCGCTCTTCGAGGGACATCTTCTTGGAGCCGAAGCTTAGGCCGTACCATAACCCGACTTCGTTTACGTCACAACCCATCTTCTCTACTTGGTATCTAAAGCCGTTCAAATTGTCTGTGGCTGCTAATTCGAATAATTTTGAGCAATTCTTGCCCACTTGTGATGCAGCAGCCTCCATCTTCGATTGAATAGGGCTCTTCGGTTTATTCTTTGAATCTGAAAATTAACACAAAAGAAATTAGCGCTGAAAGATGAATCGAAAACACCACCCTACGTGTCAATCTCTATATTCACTAATGGCAGCAGATGCCTATGTATGTATATATATAATATATAGATATACAAAAAACAAAAATACAGACTCGTATATCAATTTACACAAATTCAACCCATTTAACGAACAATTCCTGCAAAATTACTATTGCAACAAAGTTTTAACATGAGAAAAACTTGTGTGCAGATCAAAAAACCATATCATAAAACCAAAAACACCCACCAAGAATGTCGAAAGTAAACTAGAAATCGAATCTTTAAATGCAAAAACAAAAAAAAGAAAAAAAAAAAAGAAAAAAGGAAGAAGAAAGAATGGTACCTAGAATTAGCAGGGAAACTTCGCGGGTGAATCTTTGAACCGGATTTACAAAATTTAATAAAGTTGGGGAAGTCTTGGGAGTTTGGACTCTGGATGCAATCTATATATACTGTTCAATCGATTCACGAGTCAATGACGGAGTAGGAAACTGTGACTTTCTTCTAAATTTTACTTAAATATTTTTTCTCAGAATTTTCCTTCGCTATTTGTTTCCTAATTGGGTCAAAGTCAAAACTTCGAAAAGTGGGGTCCACATGGCCTCGGGCCGGGTCTAACCCGGAAAAGGAACCGCCCCGCACCGGCCACGACCCGACCACCTTGGACCTATACCCGGCCCCGAGTTAGTATGGGTTGGTTTTGGGTCTTATTTTTGTCCGAGACCCGACGGGTCCACCCGAATTAAATACTTTCTTTTTTAATTTTAAATATGTAACAAATATAAACCGGACCCAATCCGGACTCGGATTGAAATTTCAATTTTTTTTATTTTAAATTTGCAACGGCCGTTTTCTTGGGTCCACCCGGAACCGATCCGAACCCGAATCAGACCCCGGTCTGACATAATTCAAACATTAATTTTTTTTTTCAACGATCAAGATCATCTGACCGTTTGAGATGGAGGGCGAGGAATCGTCGACCGTTAGACCAGAGCTAGACCCGAGCCGGACGAATTTCCATGTTTTTTTCTTTTTTAACCTATAAATACCCCTCTCTATTTTCTCACCAATTCACTCACAATTCTCTCTACTCTCTCAGATCTCAAGTGTTTTCTAATCTCGGTTAAATTTGCAAGCATTCTCGATTTTCTCTCTGGTTTTCAATTTTTGTTTTTCTTTTCGTTACTTTAAAAAAATGTATTCAAGTGATAATCGTGTAAAGGGAAAAGGCGTAATCCCTCCCGAATTGGAGAGGGATTGTTCCAATAATTGGCAACACCAATCAATTCCCAAACTCGAATCTCAAACTATTAATTATCATAATGTACTTCTTAGTAGTGATGATGATGATGAGCCGACCGAGGTACCACCTCCTAGCCGACCGATCGTAGTGCCACCTAGGCCAAGGCGATCGAGGGCCCTTATGCCATCTCCTACGCCAACTTCTACGCCGTCTCAATCATCACTCGGTGTAGGATCCCTAATGAATGATACGGAAGCAAAGTCTAACATGTTTCGTGTCCATTTTACTCGAGTGGTTATGGAGGATGGGAGCATAAACGAGTTTTGCAATTATTGAGAGGCATTTGTCTAACTTTTGCAAGACTTTTTTTTTTTTTTTTTTAATTAATTCGTGGCACATAGCATGCCCGCGGTAAATCATGAATTCATACAAACAATTACATATAGCAATTCACGAAAATTCATATTGCGAATATTAACATATAATTTAATCTAATTAAATTAATACCTAATTAAAATCGGATCCGAAAAATACCTCTTGAAGCGTGAGGCAAACTCTCGGATTGAAGCAAACTGCCACCACGGAAACCAAGCCGTGCAGTCGAGAGGAGCAACGGCGACGGACGCGCTCAACGACGGTGGCGCGTGAGATCCACGCGCGGTCTTTGGGCGGCGCGTGGGGGCGCGTGCGGCGGTGCTTCGACTATGGCTTCTCGGCAATTCGACTGCTTGGTCTTCCTCCTCTCGGATTTCACCTCGTATATTGAGATCTACTAAATACGTGGCACTAGACACGCAAAAGTCAGAATAGACGGAAGAAAAAGACAAAAGGAAAGAAACTACCAATAGCAATCGGCGCGTGAGGCCGATTCTGGCGACGTCGACAGTGGAGGAGAATCGGCCGAGGGTTGTGAGAGAGCGGCTAGGGTTTTCTCTTTTGTGTTGTCTCTTGTGCAAGACCTATAAATCATGTATTTATAGTGTCTTGTATAAAAGCCCTAACGGGCTTATGTTCGTTAGTCTTTACTCGCTCGTTTCTCACAACTCAATGATCGGAAAATTATAACCATTACATTTTCGGAATCATTGAAACGTCCTCGTCATTACGAGTGCCAATTCTCGATTTCCAATTTCCAAAAGTGGAAGCCCTAATTCAGTGGACCTTCTAAATTTGGAAACTTCCCAATTTAGAAAGTTCGCTAAGATGTTCGCCTATTCTTTTCCTTTTCTTATTCTCACTCATAATTCCAAATTACGATTGTTGGACTTAATCATATTGACTTCCAATCATGCAAGGATTAAATATTTTTATCTTTGACCGTTTATTCAAAGATCTTGAGTGCACGAGCAGTGTGACCCTCGATGGTTCAGGTGTAAGCTAGCCGTGGGTCTGTTGGGAATCGGGCACGTGTACGCAACGGAAAACAAAAAAATTACATGAAATAAACGATTTAAATAATATAATCACATGCTCGATTTGTATTTAAGCAATTAATTACGTACCTTATCGCTTCCAGCGAAAATTAAAATACATCATGCATATTAATTCGACAATTAAAACACATAGCATGCTCGCAACAAACGTAATATTCATGCATATAATTTCATGAGAAACGATCAAGTAAAACATACATATCAATTTCATGAAAAACATATAGCACATAATTTAATCTAATTAAATAAAACGTATTAACTAACGAATCCGAAAGATAACCTCTTGAAGCGTGAGGCGAACTATCGGATCGAAGCAAACTGCCACGGAAACCAATACGTGCAGTCGGCAGGAGCAGCGGTGGTGCGGTGGCGACATACGCGCTCAACGACGGCGGCGCGTGAGATCCACGCGCTGTCTTCGGGCGGCGTGTGGAGGCGCGTGCGGCGGTGGCTCGGCAGCGGCTTCTCGGTTATTCGACTCCTTGATCTTCCTCCTCTCGGATTTCACCTCGTATACTAGATCTACCGTGGCACTAGAAACACAAAAGTTAGAATAGACGGAAGAAAAGAAGAAAGGAAAGAAAACTACCAAAACTGATCGGCGCGTGAGGCCGATTTCGGCGACGAACAACGGCGGTGGCGACGACCGTGGGTGAAAGTGGCCGAGGTGTGAGATCCGAGTGGCTAGGGTTTTGTGTAATGTGTTGTGTGTTATGCATGACCTATAAATCATGTATTTATAGTGTCTTGTATAAAATCCCTAACGGGCTTAAGTGTGACAGGGCCCAACAACTTAAGTTCGTTAGTTCTTTACTCGCTCGTTTCTCACAACTCAATGAACGGAAAATTGTAACGATTAAATTTTCGGAATCACTGTAACTTCCTCGTCATTACGAGTGCCAATTCTCGATTTCCAATTTCTAAAAGTGGAAACCCTAATTTAGTGGACTTTCTAAATTTGGAAACTTCGCAATTTAGAAAGCTCACTAAGATGTTCTCTTATTCTTTTCCTTTTCTTATTCTCATTCATATTTCCAAATTACGAATGGTGGACTCAATCACATTGACTTCCAATCATGCAAAGATTTAACATTTTTATCTTTGACCGTTTATTCAAAGATCTCGAGTGCACGAGCAGTGTGACCCTCGATGGTTCAGGTGCCGTGAGTCCACAACCCTTTGTGGTCTAAACTCGTCCCTTAGAGTTACGATTAAGATGAAGCTCGTTTTACCTGAATCACCCAACAAATCAAGATTGGCGTCTAGAAACTACGCGACATGATTCCCTAGATACAAATGAAGTGCCTGCAACAACCTTTTGATATAGTTAACGTACAGTACGATCCCTTCGATTCATATGTCACGATTGAACTAGAGGTATTGGTTCATCGAGGCCTCCTTAGTAGATCAATAACCGTGCGATTGTTCTAAGTGTTGTAATCGGTACGTGCATGACTTAGAGAATTGAATTCTCTAATCATCACTTAGTCACCTCTGGCCAGAGACTTAGAGATTACCAACTATGAGAACACACAAGACATCCAAGACTATTCTAGCGATCAAATCCCCGATTACAATGCACATACCTCCCACTAGATTTCGGACTGCACGAACACTGGCCCTTGGGGCGGTCTTCGGTGGACCCAGGGACAGGTCACGATACAGCTGGTCCTCTAGTGAAGTCACGGTGATGTCTAGGTCATAAGGACTAATGGTGTACAACTATACCATAGATATCTCTACTCGATTATTGAGAAACACTTAGAGATTTCTAGGGTGAGGGAGTTCAGTGAACTCGTAAACTTACGAGCACCCACTTATGCATGCCTGATATCACAATACCGTTTACTGATGAGATGCAGTGCACATACACTAAATGCTAGTCTCTTAATGGGAAAGGACGATATCCTCATAGGTGGCGTAACCCTTCGACTAGGAACACGTTTAACAATTATAATACTAAGGTAAATATCTCACGATTCTAAAGATCAATTACTAGTACTTGTAATAACTGTAAGGACTATATCTATGTTGGAAACAAGGGACAAAGATATAGAATGCCAAGGTGTTTTATCATTAATACAAAAAATGATTATTTATTAGAAGAATAAATGGAAAAACCACAGCCACAAGTTGGCTTGTTGGTCATCTACTCTAACAATCTCCCACTTGACCTAAAGCCAACTACCCATAAATCGTAATCCCATCGACTCTCTATGTTTCTCGTGGACAAACCTTGGTACAGGCTTCGTGAAGGGGTCTGCAACGTTCTCTTCCGAGGTGACTCATTCTACTTTAACTTCACCTCTATCAATGATCTCTCAGATCACATGATAATTCCTCAGAATATGCTTGAACTTCTGATGAGATCTCGGCTCCTTAGATTGCGCCACGGCTCGGGTGTTATCACAGTACAACGGTACTGGATCATTAGCATTAGGAATGAAACCAACTCTTGGATGAATTTCCTTATCCAAGTCCCTTCTTTTGCAGCTTCGGATGCTGCAATGTATTCAGCTTCGATAGTGGAATCGGCCGTCGTGCTTTGCTTGGAACTATTCAAACACACGGCACCACCATTTCTTGCTCTATCTCTATAGATCCGTATTCCCAATACGTAAGATGCTTCTCCCAAATCCTTAATTGAGAAACGTGTGGACAACCATGCTTTTGTCTGCTGCAACATTCCTACGTCATTGCCAATGAGTAGAATGTCATCAACATAAAGCACCAAAAATATCATTGCCTACCCACTAACTTTCTTGTATACACAAGGTTCCTCCGGGTTCTTCTCAAAATCAAACTCTTTGATAGTTGAGTCGAACCTAATGTTCCAACCATGGGATGCTTGTTTCAATCCATAAATGGATCTCTGTAGTTTGCAAACCTTTGTTCACTTCTAGAAGATATGAAGCCTTCCGGCTGTGCCATGTAAATTTCTTCCTCAATGTCTCCATTAAGGAAAGCGCTCTTCACATTCATTTGCCATATCTCGTAGTCGTACTACGCAACTATGGCCAGTAAAATCCTAATGGACTTCAACATCGCAACTGGTGAAAAACTTTCCTCATAGTCAACACATTGCCATTGAGTACATCCTTTCGCTACCAATCTAGCTTTATAGGTCGATACCTTTCCATCCACTCCGATTTTCTTCTTATAGATCCACTTGCATCCTATGGGAACTATTCCCTTAGGTGGATCTACCAAGGTCCACACCTTGTTGGAGTACATGGAGTCCATTTCGGATTTCGTGGCAGTTAGCCAATGTCCCATGTCCACATCCGATACGGCCTCATTGTATGTTCTTGGATCTTGTCCAAGTTCAACACGATCTTCATCATTTTCGAGGAGGAATAACCTATTAGGCATTTTCCGAACTCTTTCGGATCTACTTACTGAAGGTTCAGGAGGTATATTTGTGGATTGTTGTATTGGCTCGATTACTTGTTCTTGTGCTTGAACTTCACTTTGCGGTTTTTGAACTACTTCAAGTATCATGCTGCCTTTTATATCGGATATAAAATCCCTTTCTAGAAAAGTGGCATTTCTTGAAACAAACGTCTTTGCTGCTTTGACACAATAGAATTCGTATACCATTGAGTCCTCGGGATACCCCACAAAGTATCATAAGTCGGATTTACTATCCAACTTATCTCCCACTAGTCGCTTCACGTAAGCGGGACAGCCTCATATCCTAATATGTTTGATGTTGGGCTTCCGGGAATGCCAAAGTTCGTATGGTGTGGATTTAATTGCTTTGGTGTTAACTCTATTCAGCAAATACGCGGCAGTGCAAAGTGCGTGACCCCACAAGTGCGGTAAGTTGGTGAACCCATTCATAGATCGAACCATGTCTAACAAGGTTCCATTCCGACGCTCGGAAACTCCATTAAGTTGAGGAGTTCCAGGTGGAGTCCATTGAGATTGTATTCTATTGTCTTTTAGATAGTCAATGAACTCGATGCTTAAGTATTCTCCACCACGATCGGATTGTAGTTTCTTTATTCTTCGTCCGAGTTGTTTCTCTAGTTTGTGTTTAAAATCTTTGAACTTTTCAAATGTTTCAAACTTGTACTTCTTCAAGTACACGTACCCATACCTGGAGTAATCGTCGGTAAAGATAGCGAAGTAGTTGTAACCACCCTTCGCACTAACACTTTGTGGACCACATATGTGTGTATGGATCAAATCCAAAATACTTTCGCCCCGCTCCATTTTCCCTTTGTAGGGTGACTTGGTCATTTTCCCTTTAAGGAAAGATTCACAAGTTTGTAGTGATTTCACGTCGTCCAAAGTGAACAATCCTTCATTAACAAAATTGTTCATCCTTCTTAAAGAGACATGACCTAATCTAGCGTGCCAAAGTTGTGCGGGGTTTTGATCTATTTCCTTACGTTTTGCTGATATAACATTAATAGGTATTTCACTTGGATTTAGCTCATATAAGTTGTTTAATAGTCGTTCCTTGCAAATAAAATTTTTATTCTTTTGTATAATGCAAATCGAATTTCCAAAACCAAAAGTAAAACCTTCAATATCCAAAACAAGAATAGAAATAAGGTTTCTAATGAGAGAATGAACAAATAAACAATCTTTCAAAACAATAGGAAAACTAGAATCCAAAACATTTAAGTAAATAGTCTCAATGGCTTCAGCAGCAACTCTTGCTCCATTCCCCATCCTTAGGTAGGTCTCACCCACTCTAAGCTTTCTACTTCTTGTCATTAGCTGCTAATCATTACATAGGTGTGAGCCACAGCCCGTATCTAATACCCAAGAAGAAGTATTGACCGAAAAATTTACGTCAATGAAATACGTACCCTTTTCAGAACGTTTCTGCTTTAGATAAGCCTTGCAGTTGCGGCGCCAATGCCCTTTCTTTCTACAGTGATGGCAAGCATCATCATCCTGCTTGCTGACTTTCTCCTTAAGGCCCCACACCCACTTCGAACTTGCTGTTTGGGACGGGAACTCTTTCCTTTCTCTTCTTTTGGGAAGAACTCTTTTTTCTAGAAGTGGCATCAACGAGAACCTATTTCTCTTTCTTGATGGTAGACTCGAAATTGACTAACATGTTCATTAACTCATCCAAGGGAGGATCAAGTTTGTTCGTCTTTTAGTTCACTATGAACGATTCATAGGAACTAGGAAGGGACAACGGGATCAAATCCAACGAGAGCTCGGCAGGGAGGGTGACGTTAAGGTTCACTAGCTTTTCAAGGAGAGTGATCATCTTGAGACAATGCTCGTGGACTGAAGTCGCGCAGTCTCGCACTGGTCAACTCCTTTGTAGCAGCGTACCTTGACGCCCTAATATTCTAACTGTACATGATATCGAGATGAGCCTTGATATCGAAATCATGTTTGTGAGACTCATATTTCCTTGCAAGCACGGGCTCCATGGCGGCTATCATGTAGCACCTAGCATGAGTGTCGTCTTTCTTCCATGCTTCATAAGTTTCCTTTTCAACATCGGTCGCAGTGTCGGGTATAGTGGTAGGAAGTCCCTCATTAAGGACAAAGAGACGCCCCTCAACGGTGAGCAAAAGTTTAAGACCACGTAACCAATCTAGGTAATTAGGGCCATTGAGTTTATTATCGAGGATTGACATTATGGGATTCTTATTAAATTATTTTACAATTAAATATTTGGACTTTTGTTATTTAATTGTTCTCCAACTAATTTTATCAAGTTCCACTTCCCTCTAGTAGACAAACGAGAAAACCGATTTTTCTTTAATGGGCTTTAGGTCCAATAGACAAATATAACCCATAGTTATCTAGCCCGATTATATTTGCCCAAAGATAGATCACAATCAATCATATCCTTTATATGACCCTAAAGTAATTTTCCTCACACTTGATAATGACCTAAGTTAATCTCACGAATTCAAAATCTTCGTGTGTCAAGGCTAACCTACCAATCAAAGATGCTCATATAACTTAATTATGCCAAACTAATGCAGTCCCTAGTTAATCTAGCCGACCACGTTAATCTAGCACAACCTTTTCTATGGCTACCTTCATCATTATGTCAATTGAATTACAACTTACCTTACTATAGCACTCCCCGCTAACACGGCTTACTGCACTATTTCAAGGGGCTACACATAATTCAACCGTTGGCAGAAGGAAAGAAAAATTCAACAGATTGGTTTTTCTTTATAGCTTGAAATAATTCTTAATTAAATTAAGAATGAGGGAATTTTAGAAAAAGTTTTATCTCATCAGAAGGTTTGGATTGGTCAATGTGATTCCTACGTCTATGTTCTCTAAAGATATATGGAAACACATATTCTCCTAAGAGGAACATACGACCTCACTATATAATTAATTAAATGAATTAATTATCGGGTTTTTCAAATTAATTAGAGGACCTCAACTAGCGTAAATCAATCAAATAATGTTGAGGTACTAGTAATTAAGTTGAAGTATAATCAATATTATATGTGTGTTCTATTAATTAAGATCAATTTAACAATTTAAATTAATTAATCAATGTAACACCTATTTACTTAAATAGATGATTGTTGAATCGATTATCTAATTGGGTTTAATCTGAAATAAATTTTTTTCCTTTTTTTTTTTTTAAACCGGTTCGGCCCGACCGGTCAGGACCGAAACGGTCCTGTTCTGACCGGTCCACCTGACTCGAATCAGTGGGTTGGGTCAGTCAGACTGAGAACCGGTCTAACCTACCCGAATCCACGTCGATTCGGTTTGTTGGATCGAACAAAACCATCGAACAGGCCGGTTCGGCCAGTTCGATCCGAACAAATTAAAAATCGACAATTTTTTAATTAAATTTTAGATTCTATTTTTCAATTTAAAACAATTTTAAAGCTGGAAAATTTCTAAACAATATTTCAAAAATATTCTAAACTTTCTAAAACACCCAATTAAATAATACAAGAATCACAATTTTAATAAATTGAACATGTATCAAATCTAAGCATAGCATATTAAATCGTAATTAATTGCGCAACGAGCTCTGATACCGCTGTTGGGAATCGGCCACGTGTAAGCAACGGAAAACAATTTTTTTACATGAAATAAACAATTTAATTCACATAAACACATGCTCGATTCGTATTAAGCAATTAATTACGTAGATTAACGCTTCCAGCGAAAATTAAAAACAACATGCATATAATTAATTCGATAATAAATCACATAGCATGTTCGGTGTAAATCATGAATTCATACAAGCAATTACATTAAGCAATTCACGAAAATTCATACTGCGAATATTAACATAAAATTTAATCTAATTAAATTCATATCTAATTAAAATCGGATCCGAAAATACCTCTTGAAGTGTGAGGCAAACTCTCGGATTGAAGCAAACTGCCGCAGAAACAATTCCATGCAGTCGGGAGGAGCAATGGCGGTGCAGCAGCGACAGACGTGCTCGAATACGGCGGCGCGTGAGATCTACGCGCGGTCTTCGGGCGGCGCATGGGGGCGCGTGCGGTGGTGCTTCGACGATGGCTTCTCGGCAATTCGACTCCTTGGTTATCCTCCTCTCGGATTTTACCTCGTATACTGAGATCTACTAAATACGTGGCACTAGTGTAACACCCCGCGTCTCCGATAATTTAATTTTTCATTAATTAGCATCTATTTAGTTAACGTGATTTTATCTCTTATGTGCGTTTATTTGTCTAAGATTTTATTTATGTGATAACCGGTGAAAATTCATATAGAATGCATTAGTCCGAAATAATTTTTGGACGGATTTAAATTGATCATCTTAGTTAATTATTAATCTAGAGGTTAATTATACTCTTTTGTTTGCTAGAACTTATTTGTTAGGAGAATTTTAAAATCACATATTTTCTTTAATAAAAATAGAAAATTTCCTCCTATTCATCCCTCAATTTTGACCATGGTACAACACATGACCAAATATTTTCCTTGAGTACAACCCTTGTCTAGGTGAGCCCATGTGCATTAAGATTTTTCCTTTTTGAATTTCTTTTGGAGAGTTAAATGAAATTTCAAAGAAGTCCCTCTAGATAATTCCTAAGTTTTCCTAAATTGCAAAAAGACCACTCCTTAATCATTAAGCATACAAGTCCCTCACAACTCTATAAATAGAACCCAAGCCTTCATCTATTTCTCATTTTTTCTCTACACATTCTAAAAATCAAAATCTCTTTCTCCTATTCTCCCAATTTTCGAAATTATAGTATAGGAAAGCCCCAAATTCTCTCTTTCAAGTGTAAAATTCTTGGCCAAAGGAAAAGGAAAGAACACCCTTCCAATTTTCTAAGAACATTAAGGTGAGAATTTTCGAATTCTTGCTACAAGTGCTTCAACACCAATAGTATTTTTCTTCTATTTAATTTCTTGTTAATGTTCTTGTGGTGACCGAAAACTAAAGGTGAAAGAAAATAAAACTTTGTGTTTCATTTATGCTTTGATCATCCATGCATGTAAGAATCTAAGCTTTAAATGATATAATCTTAAAGAACTAAGAATAATATTGTAATTTTATTTTTATGTATGTATATATATACTAGACCTGCGTGATCTTAAGGAAACTTCGATCCATGGTTTTCGTAAACCTGCGTGGTCGAAGAAAGTACTTGATCCATGGTTTATTTATAATCTATATGTGCTATATATGTAAGTATATGTTTCTATGTGTATATATATATATCGACCTACGCGGTTGTAAGTGTACTCCCTTCGGGTCGAGGAAGCTTGCAATCCATGGTTTATGATCTATGAATAATAAGATAATATACGAAGTAAAAAACCGATGACAAGATTAATAAAAATGGAATTTTGTGTGATTGAATTGTTGATGGTTCGAATATTTTGGAAAGGAAATGAAATAAATGGAAATTTGGTGCTACTTGAAAGAAAACTTCAAGTCTCTTGAGAAAGAGGGCTTGAACTTTAAGTAATGAAACTTGGAGATAGTAAATAACCGAATGTATTGAGTTGTTTTGCTATATGTGTAAATATGTGATCTATGTTCTTTGCTTGAGTTGTTATGTGTCTTACTTGCTTTTGTGATTTTGTGACTAAACTATGTGCCTTTGTGAAATATGTGGAAATATGTGTGCTTATGTGAAAGCTAACTTTGAATATGTGAAATGAAGAGTATATACAAACTTCACTTGCACGTTTTTAAAGTTGGAAAATCTTGTAAAACATAGATCGAATAAGCACGGGGTATGAGGGACCGGTACCCCAAAAATGAGATGAAGAGTGTGTGGTTTGATTCCACTTATGAAACGGGTTCCAAATAAATGAAGGCTTATTGTCTATGGTTTTACTTGATTTTTCAAAGGATATCCGAACGAAAATGTTTTTCTCACACAACTAATCAAGTTGCTTGAATTGAATGAAAGTATGTACTAACCTCACTTGCACGTTTTTAAAATTGGAAAGTCTGGTAAAACATAGATCGAATAAGCACGGGGTATGAGGGACCGGTACCCCAAAAATGAGATGAAGAGTGTGTGGTTTGATTCCACTTATGAAACGGGTTCCAAACAAATGAAGGCTTATTGTCTATGGTTTTACTTGATTTTCCAAAGGATATCCGAACAAAAATGTTTTTCCCACACATTGTATGAGCACTTGAATGAATGTGTGTGTAAAATAATGACGACCCCCTGGTAAGGGATTTACTCTTATTCCTTATGAAATGATGAAAGGAAGGTCTAAGAGGTAAAATGAGAAGGTCTAAGAGGTTATCCGAGAAGGTAAAGGTAAATTGGTAAAGTTCCCCAATGAAATGACGATTGAGGTAAAATCGAAATGTTTTTATTGTGTATATGTGTGATTCGAGATGGGATATATACATATATACATATCATAAATATATGCTTGTTTGCCTATGTGTATTCGATATTTTTTCGGAATTCTCATTGAGTCCAAAAGACTCATATAGGTGTTGAAATGCTTGTAGGTACTTTCAATCCCGAGCACGAGTCGTAAAGTTGGAGTCGAGTTCGAGGATCGAGGGATGTGTTCATATGGAAGGCGTGTGGATCTTGTGTGCTCTTAATTTAGCCATATTGTTTTAGTTATATAGTTTAATTTTAAAGACTTTCGATACCGTCTTAGATACCTATTATCGTACTCTTCCACCCATCGGGGGGTCTTATTAGTAAGAACATTGCATCTAATAATAATTAGGATTTTGATTTCCTCTTTTTGCCAAACTTCTATATAATGCTTATCGGTTAATTATATGTTGTGTTCTGCCCTGCTGTTCGATAATCCGTATTAAATATACTTTCTGTTTAGAATTGCATGTAATTTTACAAAGTCATAGGTCTTTCTTCTAGGGTTATTTTGGTAGGTCTTTTGCATCATTTGGACAAGTCAGAAATTTATTATAAATTAATTTTCCGTAACTGTGCACATGCTGAGTCATTTTAGGACATGCATCAATATATGAAGTTTTTCTTACTCAAATGAATCCATTTAACTTGGAATATGTTCCTAACTCACTTATCTACTTTCATATAAAATTTGGTAGTTTTTAGAACAGTAGGGAATTTATACATAATTTTCAAAGCTCCCTCTCCTGTTCTGAATTTTTAAACTGTACAGTTGCATATGTTTAATTATTGCTCTCAAATGGCTAATGAAATTTTAAAACTGTTTTAACTGAGTAATTTAGACCCATATTAGAGTATGTGGTTAAATGTTCAAAGTATTTTCATGAAGGGTTCAAGAGATATTAATTTTCTAAGTTGATCAACCAAATCTGTCCGAAATTCCTAATCTTTACTCTTGATAATTTCAATAATCTAGTCATGCATGTTCCTTTTGTGATATTTGGTGAAGTGTATATGATATAGTATTATGTGGACACTCTTCCTCTGATTTTAAAAAGAAAAATTTATGCGTAACTTTCTATTGGTAGAAGGTGATTTCTAAAACGAGCATTCCACACTCATTATTTTCTATAAGTCTTCCGCTAGCATATTCTAAATTACTAAGTAAGTGTAATTAGAAAATGGGTGTCACAACTAGACACGCAAAAGTCTGAATAGACAGAAGAAAAAGACAAAGGAAAGAAACTACCAATAGCAATTGGAGCGTGAGGCCGATTCCGGCGACATCGACGGCGGTGGCGGCGGCGGAGGCGAATCGGCCAAGGGTTGTGAGAGAGCGGCTAGGGTTTTCTCCTTTGTGTTGTCTCTTGTGCAAGAACTATAAATCATGTATTTATAGTGTCTTGTATCAAATCCCTAACGGGCGTAAGTTGGACCGGACCCAACAACTTAAGTTCGTTAGTCTTTACTCGCTCGAGTCTCACAACTCAATGATCAGAAAATTATAAAGATTACATTCTCGGAATCATTGAAACGTCATCGTCATTACAAGTGGCAATTATCGATTTCCAATTTCCAAAAGTGGAAACCCTAATTCATTGTACCTTCTAAATTTGGAAACTTCCCAATTTAGAAAGTTCACTAAGATGTTCGCCTATTCTTTTCCTTTTTTTATTCTCACTCATAATTCCAAATTACGAATGTTGGACTTAATCATATTGACTTCCAATCATGTAAAGATTAAACACTTTTATCTTTAACCGTTTATTCAAAGATCTCGAGTGCACGAGCAGTGTGACCCTCGATGGTTCAGGTGTAAGCTAGCCGTGGGTCGACAACCATTTGTGGTTCAAACTCGTCCCCAGATTTACGATTAAGATGTAGCTCATTTCAACTCCATCACCCAACGAATCACGATTGGCGTCTAGCAACTATGCGTCATGATTCCCAATATACAAATGAAGTGCCTGCAACAACCTTTTGATATAGTTAACGTACAGTACGATCCCTTCGATTCACATGTCCCAATTGAACTAGAGGCATTGGTTCATTGAGACCTCCTTAGTAGTTCAATTAACTGTGCGATCGTTCTAAGTGTTGTAATCGGTACATGCATGACTTAGAGAATCAAATTCTGTAATCATCACTTAGTCAGCTCTGGCCAGAGACTTAGAGATTACAAACTATGAGAACACAAAATACATCCAAGACTATTCTAGCAATCAAGTCCCCGACTACAATGCACATACCTGCCACTAGATTTCGGACAGCACGAACACTGGCCCTTGGGGCGGTCCTCGGTGGAACTCAGGGACAGGTCACGATACAGCTGGTCCTCTAGTGAAGTCACGGTGATGTCTAGGTCATAAGGACTAATGGTGTACAACTTACCATAGATATCTCTACTCGATTATTGAGAACCACTTAGAGATTTTTAGGGTGAGGGAGTTCAGTGAACTTGTCAACTTACGAGCACCCACTTATGCATGCCGATATCACAATACCATTTAATGATGAGATGCAGTGCACATACACTAAGTGCTAGTCTCTTAATGGGAAAGACCGATATCCTCATTGGTGGCGTAACCCTTCGACTAAGTGCAGTGATCATTGGAGTCGTAATGACTACATGGGTGTGACGTGTCATTGTATTTATTTTGCATGGAAACTTGAAAAAAATAATTGTATTTATGTTATGAATAGTGGTCATACTGCATCTGAATTTTCACAAGCATTACGCTATGTGTTAGATTCATATTTATCAACACAAAGAGTTTTTTTTTTCAATTTCATTCGATAATGCAAGTGCCAATACATCTTCTATCTCTGATCTTGTAGCTCAGGGCATTAGCATCAAGCTACGCATTTTTCCTCTCCTTATGGAATTAGCAAGTACGAAGCATTCTTTACTTTCCTTTAGGCATTAGCTTTGAGCTAAGCATTCTTCCTCTCCTTATGGAATTAGCTTGTGCTAAGCATTCTTACTTTCTTTATGGCATTAACTTTAGTCTATGAATTCTATCTCTGCATATGGCATTAGCTTCGAGCTAAGCATTCTTACTTTTCTTATGGCATTAACTTCGAGCTAAGCACTCTTCCTCTCCTTAGGGAATTAGCTTGTGCTAAGCATTATTCCTTTCCTTTTGGCATTAGCTTCAAGATGAGCATTCTACATCTCCTTATGGAATTATCATGTGCTAAGCAAACGTACTTTCCTATTGGCCTGAACTTCAAGCTAAGCATTCTTCCTCTCATTATGGAATTAGCCTGTGCTAAGCAATCTTACTTTCCTTTTGGCATTAGCTTCGAGCTAAGCATTCTTTTTCTCATTATGGAATTAGCTTGTCCTAAGCATTCTTCATCTCCTTATGAAATTAGATTCGAGCTAAGCATTTTCCTCTCCTTAAGGAATTAGCTTGTGCTAAGCATTCTTACTTTCCTTTTGGCTAGGACTAAGAATTCTTACTTTCCTTTTGGCATTACTTTCGAGCTAAGCGTTATTCCTCTCCTTATGGAATTAGCTTGTGCTAAGCATTCTTACTTTCGTTTTGGCATTAGTTTCGAGGTAGGCATTATTCCTCTTCTTATGGAATTATCTTGTCCCAACCATTCATACTTTCCTTTTGTCATAAGCTTGGAGCTAAGCATTCTTGCATTCCCTATGGAATTAGCTTGTGCTAAGCATTCTTACTTTCCTTTTGGCATTAGCTTCGACCTAAGCATTCTTCCTCTCCTTATAAAATTAGCTTCTGCTAAGTATTCTTACTTTCGTTTTGGTATTAGCTTCGAGCTAAGCATTCTTCCTCTCCCTATGTAATTAGCTTGTGCTAAGCATTATTACTTTCCTTATGGCATTAGCTTTGAGCTAAGCATTCTTACTTTCCTTTTGGCATTAGCTTCAAGCTAAGCATTCTTCCTCTCCTTAAGAATTAGCTTCGAGCTAAGTATTTCTCCTTTCCTTATTGAATTATCTCTTGCTAAGCATTCTTACTTTCCTTTTGGCATTAGCTTCAAGTTAAGCATTCTTACTTTCCTTTAGGAATTAGCTTCAAGATAAGCATGGTTTCTCTCCTTAAGGAAATAGCTCCGTGCTAATTATTCTTCCTTTCCTTATGGAATTCGGTTTTGCTTAACATGCTTACTTTCCTTTTGGCATTAGCGTCAAGCTAAAAATTCTTACTTTCCTTTTGGTATTAGCTTTGAGCTACGCATTATTCATCTCCTCATGGAATTAGCTTGTGCTAAGCATTCTTACTTACCCTTTAGAATTATTCGTCTTCTTATGGAATTATCTTGTGCTACGCATTCTCACTTTCCTTATGGCATTAGGTTCGAGCTAAGCAATCTTCCTCTTCTTATGGATTTAGCTTTAGCAAAGCACTCTTACGTTCCTTATGGTATTAGCTTGGAGCTAAGCATTCTTACTTGTTTTGGCATTAGCTTTGAGCAAAGCGTTATTCCTCTCCTTATGGAATTTTCTTGCGCTAATCACTCTTAATTTCCTTTTGGCATTAGATTCTAGCTAAGCATTCTTCCTCTCCATGTGGAGTTAGCTTGTTCTAAGCATTCTTATTTTTCTTATGGAATTAGATTCGAGCTAAGCATACTTACTTTCCTTTATGCATTAGCTTCGAGCTATGCATTATTCCTCTTCTTATGGAATTAGTGTGCTAAGCATTCTTAGATTCCTTTCGGCATTAGCATCGAGATAAGAATTCTTCCTCTCCTTATGGAATTAGTTTGTGCTAAGCATTCTTAATTTCCTTTTGGCATAAGCTTCGAGCTAAGCACTCCTACTTTCCTTTCGCCATTAGCTTTGAGCTAAGCATTCTTACTTTCCTATTGGCATTATTTTCGAGCTAAGCATTACTCCTCTCCTTATGGGATTAGCTTGTGATAATCATTCTTATTTTCCTTTTGGCATTTGCTTCAAGCTAAGCGTTCTTACTTTCCTTTAGGCATTAGCTTCCAGCGACGCATTATTTCTCTTCTTATGGAATTAGATTGTGCAAAGCATTCGTAGTTTCCTTTTGCCAATAGCTTCGAGCTAAGCATTCTTCCTTTCCTTATGGAATGAGCTTGTGCTAAGCATTCTTATTTTCCTTTTGGCATTAGCTTCGAGCTAAGTATCCTTCATCTGTTGATGGAATTAGCTTTTGCTAAATATTCTTACTTTACTTTTGACATTAGCTTCGAGCTAAGCACTTTTTCTCCTTATGGAATTAGCTTGTGCTACGCATTCTTCCTTTCCTTATGTAATTAGCTGCCAGCTATGTATTTTTCCTCTCCTTATGGAATTATCTTGTGCTAAGCATTCTTTCTTTCCTTTCGGCATTAGCTTCGAGGCATTCTTACATTCCTTTTGGCATTAGCTTCGTGCTAAGCATTATTTATCTCCTCATGGAATTAGCTTGTGCTAAGCATTCTTATTTTCCTTTTGGCATTAGCTTCGAGCTAAGCATTTTTCCTTTTCTTATGGAATTAGCTTCGTGTTAAGTATTCTACCTTTCCTTATGGAATTAGCTTTTGCTAAACATTCTTACTTTCATTTTGGCATTAACTTGAAGCTAAGCATTCTTACTGTCTTTTTGGTATTAGCTTTGCGCTAAGAATTATTTTTCTTCTTATGCAATTAGCTTGTGCTACGCATTCTTACTTTCCTTTAGGCATTAGCTTTGAGCTAAGCATTCTTACATTCGTTTTGACATTAGATTCGAGCTAAGCGTTATTCCTCTCCTCATGGAATTAGCTTGTGCTAAGCATTCTTACTTTCTTTTTTGCATTTGCTTCGAGCTAGGCATTATTCTTCTTCTTATAGAATTAGCTTGTGCTCACCATTCATACTTTCCTTTTGTCATTTTGCTTTGAGCTAAGCGTTCTTCATCTCCCTATGGAATTAGCTTGTGCTAAGTAGTCATACTTTCTTTTTGGCATTAGCTTCGACCTAAGGATTCTTCCTCTCCTTATGGAATTTGCTTATCTAAGCATCGTTACTTTCATTTTGGAATTAGCATTGAGATAACCATTCTTCCTCTCCGTATGGAATTAGCTTTTGCTAAGAATTGTTACTTTCCTTATGGTATTTGATTTGAGCAAAGAATTCTTACTTACCTTTTGACATTAGCTTCGAGCTAAAATGCATTTCCCTTGTTATGGAATTACCTTGTTCTGAGCATTTTTACTTTCCTTTTGCCATTAGCTTCGAGCTAAGCAATCCTCTTATTCTTATGGAATTAGCTTGTGCATTGCCATCTTACTTTCCTTTTGGCATTAGCTTGGAACTAAGCATTCTTACTTTCCTTTTGGCATTAGTTTTGAGCTAAGCATTATTCCTCCCCTTATGTAATTTGCTTGTGCTAATTAATCTTACATTCCTTTGGTCTTTCGCTTCTAGCTAAGCATTCTTCCCCTTTTTTATGAAATTAACTTGTTCTAACCATTCTTATTTTTCTTATGGAATTAGCTTCGAGCTAAGTTCTTACTTTCCTTTTCGCATTAGCTTCGAGCTAAGCATTATTTCATCTCCTTTTGGAATTAGCTTGTGCTAAGCATTCTTAGTTTCCTTTTGGCATTAGCTTCGAGCTAAGAATTCTTCCTCTCCTTATGGAATTAGCTTGTGCTTATCATTCTTACTTTCCTTGTGGCATTAGCTTCGAGCTGAGCATTCCTACTTTCCTTTTGGCAAGCATTCTTACTTTTCTTATGGCATTAGTTTCGATCTAAGCATTATTCCCCTCCATTTGGAATTAGCTTGTACTAAGCATTCTGAGTTTCCTTTTGGCATTAGCTTTGAGCTAAGCATTCTTCCTCTCCTTATGGGATTAGCATTTGCTAATCATTCTTACTTTCTTTTGGCATTAGCTTCGAGCTAAGCATTCTTCATCTCTTGATGGAATAAGCTTTTGTTAAGTATTCTTACTTTCCATTTGACATTAGGTTCGAGCTAAGTATTCTTCGTCTCGTTATGGAATTAGCTTTTGCTCAACATTCTTACTTTCCCTTTGGCATTAGGTTCAAGCTAAGCATTCTTACTTACCTTTTGGCATTAGCTTTGAGATAAGCGTTCTTACTTTCCTTTTGGAATTAGCTTCAAGCTAAGGTTTCTTATTTTCCTTATGGAATTAGCTTCGATCTTAGTTCTCTTCCTCTCCTTATGGAATTTGATTTTGCTAAGCATTCTTACTTTCCTTTTAGCATTAGCTTCAAGTTAAGCATTCTTACTTTCCTTTTGGCATTAGCTTCGAGCTAAGCATTCTTACTTTCCTTTTGGCATTAGCTTCGAGCTAAGCATTCTTACTTTCCTTATGGAATTAGCTTGTGCTAACCATTTTTACTTTTTTTTTAGCGTTAGCTTCGAGCTATGATTTATTCCTCTCCTTATGGTATTAGCTTATGCTAAGTATACGTACTTTCCTTTAGGCATAAGCTTATACCTAAGCATAATTTCTCTCCTCATGGAATTAGCTTCTGCTAAGCATTCTTACATTCGTTTAGGCATTAGCTTTGTGCAAAGAATTCTTACTCTCCCTATGAAATTAGCTTGTGCTAAGCTTTCTTACTTTCCTTTTGGCATTAGTTTCGAGCTACGCATTCTTACTTTCCTTTTTGTACTAGCTTAAATTTAAGCATTCTGACTTTCCTTTTAGCATTAGCTTAAATCACAGAATTCTTACTTTCCCTTTGGCATTAGCTTCAAGCTAAGCATTCCTACATTCCTTTTGGCATTAGCTTCAAGGCTAAGCATTCTGAATTCCTTTTTGGCATTACCTTCAAGCTAAGCATTTTTCCTCTCGTTATGGAATTAGTTTCGAGCTTAGTATTCTTCCTATAGTTATGGAATTTGGGTTTGCTAAGCATTCTTACTTTCCTTTTGACATTAGCTTAAACCTAAGAATTCTTACTTTTCTTTTTGCATTAGCTTCGAGCTACACATTATTTCTCTCATTATGGAATGAGCTTGTGCTAAGCATACTTACTTTTCTTTAGGCATTAGCTTCCAGCTTTGCGTTATTTCTCTTGTTATGGACTTATATTGTGCTAAGCATTCTTAGTTTCGTTTTGGCATTAGGTTCGAGCTAAACATTCTTAATTTTCTTTTGGCGTTAGTTTCGAGGTAAGCATTATTCCTCTCCTCATGGAATAAGCTTGTGCTAAGCATTCTTACTTTCCTTTTGGAATTAATTTCGATCTAAGCATTTTTACATTCCTTTTGGAATTCGCTTCGAGCTAAGCAGTCTTACTTACCTTTTGGAATTAGTATCGAGGTAAGCATTATTCCTCTCCTTACGGAATTAGCGTTTGCGAAGCATTCTTACTTTCCTTTTGGCATTAGCTTCGAGTTAAGCATTCTTACTTTCCTTTTGGCATTAGCTTCGAGCTAAGAATTAATCATCTCCTTATGAAATTAGCCTGTGCTAAGCATTCTTACTTTCCTTTTGGAATTTGCTTATAGCTAAGCATTATTCCTCTCCTTATGGAATTAGCTTGGGCTACGCTTTCTTACTTTACTTTTGTAATTATCTTCCAACTAAGCATTATTCCTCTCCTTATGGAATTAGCTAGTGCTAAGAGTTCTTACTTTCCTTTTGGTATTAGCTTCGAGCTAAGCATTATTCCTCTCCTTATGGAATTAGCTTGTGCTAAGCATTCTTACCTTCCTTAGGGTATTAGCTTCGAGCTAAGGATTCTTACTTTCCTTTTGGCATTAGCTTCGTGCTAAGCATTATTCCTCTCTTTACGAAATTTGCTTGCGCTATACATTCTTACTTTCCTTTTGGAATTAGCTTCTAGGCAAGCATTCTTACTTTCCTTTTGGCATGGTTTCGAGCTAAGCATTATTCCACTCTTTATGGAATTAGCTTGTGCTAAGCATTCTTACTTTCCTTTTGGAATTATATTCGAGCTAAGAATTATTACTTTTATCTTAGTATTGGCATCTAGCTCAGCTTTATTCCACTCTTTATGGGATTAGCTTGTGTTTAGAATTTTTACTTTCCTTTTGGAATTAGCCTCGAACTAATCATTCTTACTTTGCTTTCAACATTAGGTTCCATGTAAGCTTTCTTAATTTCCTTTTGGCATTTGTTTCGAGCTAAGCATTATTACTCTCTTTTGGAATTAGCTTGTGCTAAGCATTCTTGCCATCCTTTTGGCATTATCTTTGAGCTAAGTATTATTCCTCTCCTTACAAAATTAGCTTTTGCTGTGCATTCTTTCTTTTCTTTTGGAATTAGCTTCTAGGCAAGCATTCTTACTTTCCTTTTAGCATGGTTTTGAGCTAAGCATTATTCCCCTCCTTATGGAATTAACTAGTGCTAAGAATTCTTACTTTCCTTTTGGAATTAGCTTCGAGCTAAGAATTCTTACTTTTATTTTAGTATTGGCATCGAGCTCAGCTTTATTCCTCTCCTTATGGAATTAGCTTGTGCTAAGAATTCTTACTTTCCTTTTGGAGTTAGCTTAGAACTAAGCATTCTTACTTTCCTTTCAGCATTAGGTTCGAGCTAAGCATTATTACTCTCTTTTGGAATTAGCTTGTGCTAAGCATTCTTGCCATCCTTTTAGCATTATCTTCTAAATATTATTTCTCTCCTCAGAAAATTAGCTTTTGCTGTACATTCTTACTTTTCTTTTGGAATTAGCTTCTAGGCAAGCATTCTTACTTTCCTTTTGGCATGGTTTTGAGCTAAGCATTATTCCCCTCCTTATGGAATTAACTTGTGATAAGCATTCTTACTTTCGTTTTGGAATTAGCTTCGAGCTAACCATTCTTACTTTCATTTTAGTATTGGCATTGAGCTCAGCTTTATTCCTCTCCTTAAGGAATTAGCTTCGAGCTAAGCATTCTTAGGTTACTTTTGGAATTATCTTCGAACTAAGCATTCTTACTTTCCTTTTAGCATTAGCTTCGAGCTAAGCTTTCTTACTTTCCTTTTGGCATTAGTCGAGCTAAGAATGATTACTCTCCTTTTGGAACTAGCTTGTGCTAGGAATTCTTGCCTCCTTTTGGCATTATCTTCGAGCTAAGCATTATATATTCCTTTCCTTACGGAATTTGCTTGTGCTATACATTCTTACTTTCCTTTTGGAATTAGCTTTGTAGGCAAGCATTCTTACTTTTCTTTTGGCATGGTTTCGAGCTAAGCATTATTCCCCTCCTTATGGAATTAGCTTGTGCTAAACATTCTTACTTTATTGTTGGAATTAGCTTCGAGCTACGAATTCTTACTTTCATTTTAGTATGGGCATCGAGCTCAGCTTTATTCATGTCCTTATGGAACTAGCTTGTGCTAAGCATTCTTATTTTCCTTTTAGAATCAGCTTTGAACTAAGCATTCTTACTTTCCTTTCAGCATTTGGTTCGAGGTAAGCTTTTTTACTTTCCTTTTGTCATTAGTTTCGAGCTAAGCATTATTACTCTCCTTTTGGAATTAGCTTGTGCTACACATTCTTGCCATCCTTTTGGCATTATCTTCAAGCTAAGTATTATTCCTCTCCTTACAAAATTAGCTTTTGTTGTGCATTCTTACTTTCCTTTTGGAATTAGCTTCGAGCTAAGCATTCTTACTTTCCTTTTGGAATTGGTTTGGAACTTAGCACTAATCCTATCCTTATGCAACTAGCTTGTACTGAGCATTCTTACTTTCCTTTTGGAATTAGTTTCGAGCTAAGCATTGTTAAATTCCTTTTGGCATTAGCTTCGAGCTCACCATTCTTAATTTTCTTTTGCCATTGGTTTCCATCTGAGCATTATTCCTCTCTTTATGTAATTAGCTTGTGCTAAGCATTCTTAGTTTCTTGTTAGAACTAGCTTCGAGTTAAGCATTCTTACATTCCTTTTGGCATTAGGTTCGAGCTAAGCATTCTTACAATCCTTTTGGTATTACTTTTGGCATTACCCTCGAGCTAAGCATTCTAACTTTCCTTTGGGCATTCGCTTCGAGCTAAGCATTATTCCTCTACTTACGGGATTAGCTTATGCTAAGCATTCTTACATTCCTTAAGGAATTAGCTTCGTGCTAAGCATTTTTACTTTCCTGTTGGCCTTAGCTTCGAGCTAAGCATTTTCCCTCTCCTTATGGAATTAGCTTGTGCTATGCATTCTTACTTTCCTTTTGGAATTAGCTTCGAGGTAAGCATTCTTACTTTCTTTTTGGAATTAGCTTCAATCTAAGCATTCTTACATTCATATTGGAATTACTTTCATGATAACAATTATTTCTCACCATATGGAATTAGCTTTTGCTAAGTATTCTTACTTTACTTTAGGAATTAGTTTCGAGTTAAGCATTACGCCTCTCCTTATTGATTTAGGTTTTGCTAAGCATTCTTACTTTCATTTTGGCATTAGGATCGAACTAAGCATTTTTACTTTCCTTTTGGCATTAGCTTCGAGCTAATCATTATTCCTCTCCTTATCCAATTATCTTGTGCTAAGTATTCTTACTTTCCTTTTGGAATTAGCTTCGAGCTAAGCATCCTTACTTTTCTTTTGACATTAGGTCCGAGCTAAGCATTATTCCTCTACATACAGGATTAGCTAGTGTTAAGCATTCGTACTTTTCCATTGGAATCCACTTCGAGCTAAGCATTTTTATTTTCCTTTTGGAGTTAGTTTCGAACTATGTACTATTCCTCTCCTTATGGAATTAACTTCTACTAAACATTCTTACTTTCCTTTTGGAATTAGTTTCCAGGTAAGCATTATTCCTCTCCTTATGGAATTAGCTTGTCTAAGCATTCTTACTTTCCTTTTGGCATTAAGTATGAGCTAACCATTCTTACTTTCCTTTTGGCATTGACTTCGAGCTAAGTATTATTCCTCTCTTTTTGGACTTAGCTTGTGCTAAGCATTCTTAATTTCGTTTTGAATTTAACTTCGAGCTAGCATTCTTACTTCCTTTTGGAACTAGCTTCGAGCTAAGCATTCCTACTTACCTTTTGGAATTAGTTTCGACGTAAGAATTATTCCTCTCCTGATGGAATTAGCTTTTGCTAAGTATTATGACTTTCCTTTTGGCATTGGCTTCGAGCTAAGCATTATTCCTCTCATTTTGTACTTAGCTTGTGCTAAGCATTCTTAATTTAGTTTTTAAATTAACTTCGAGCTAAGCTGTAACGCCCCACAACCTAACAGCAGAATCCACTTGGATCACCACCATTAAGTTAGGGATGCTAACCTTTTATATATATACTTAAACATTATGGTTTTAATACAAAAATACGTCATATGCTTTGAAAATAAATCAAACTTTGTACTTTCTCGAAATCTGTATATATGTATATATATATATATATATATATATATATATATATATATATATATATATATAAATATTTATTGTTTACAAAATTACATTGTACAAAAACCATAATAGAGCGACTAACAAAATGAAATCAGAGTTTCTAGCTCGGCTACAAAAATGGCTCGAAGCATGGCATATGAACAAATCTCTGACTGGCCGCTCTTGGCTAGGTACACTTCTAAACATGTACATCATTACCTGCATCATAAGAACCTAATGAGCTAATGGCTCAACAAGTTGTAATTGATGTAATAGCAATATATAACATGACACATTATTCATTCAATATGTACACTATCACATTTATAACTTCATTCATGATCCTTCAGGCAAGTTTTAACGGGAAGTGATGAGTGGTAAAAAGCTCGCAATTAAAAATGCGAGATGGGTGCCTGCCTAGCCCGTTACGACAACTGGGCACTCCCTTCTTCACTTATCTACCCATTCCCAACAAGGCCAAATGGAGGATGATGATTGGAAGGCTTGTATTTGCTGGATTCTTGTGTTTCCTGTTAGAGTAGGTGACCGACAAGCCAACTTGTGGCTGTGGTCTTTCTCTTTTTCCTTGAAATAAAACAATCGTTTTTCGTTCGTAATAATAAAACATTTCATTTGGCATTCTATATCTGTCATCCCATGCAAGTAGCATATATATAGTCCTAACGAGTTACTCTATTACTGTGAGTTGATCTAGTGGAATCGTGAGATAACTCAGCAATGTAATGTAACTGTTAAACCTTGTTCCTAGTCGATGGGTTACGCCAATAATGAGGAACCGGCCTTTCCCTTTTGAGACTAGCACTTAGTGTATGTGTACTGCGTCTCATCAGTCCTCGGTGTTGTGACATCGGCATACTTGAGTGGGTGCTCATACTAGATGATTTCACTGAACTCCCTCGCCCTAGAAATCTATAAGTGGTTCTCATTCATCGAGTAATAGGTTTCTAAGATATAGTTGTACACCATTAGTCCTTACGACCCAGACATCACCATGACTTCACTAGAGGACCGATTGTATCGTGACCTGTCTCTGAGTCCCACCGCGGACCCACTCCAAGGGCCAACGTTTGTGCAATCCGAAATCTAGTGTGAAGTCTGTGCATTGTAGTAGGGGATTCCAGCGCTTGAGTAGTCATGGATGTCCTATGTGTTCTGACGGTTTATAATCCAAGGAATCTCTGGCCAGAGTTGATAGTGGGGTGATTAGGGATATGTGTTTCCCTAAGTCACACACGAACGGATTTATAATACCTAGAACGTTCGCACGGTTATTGAACTTTATAAGAGGTCTCGGTGAACCAATGCCTCTAGTTCAATCGGGACATGTGCTGCGAAGGGATCGTACTGTACGCTAACTATATCATAAGGTTCTTGCAGGCACTTCACTTGTATCTAGGGAATCATGATGCGTAGTTGCTAGACGCCAATCTTGATTCGTTGGGCACCGATTTGATCGGGGATTAGGTAAAATGAGTTTTACTCTAATCGGGACTCTTGGGAGGAGTTCGTATAAGAACAATGTGTTGTTCGAATCACAAAGAGTTGTGAGCCCACGGCTAGCATACACCTGAACCATTGAGGGTTAAACTTCTCGTGTAATATAGATCCTTGATAACAACAAGCATAGATTAATGTGTTAATCTTTGAACGATTGGATGTCGATATGATTGAATCCAAGATTCGTAATTGTGGATTGCGAATCGGAATAAACGTAGAGAAAGAGAGACATGCGGAATTTAGTGAACTTTCTAAATTGGGAAGTTTCCCGATTTAGCAAGTCCACTGAAGTGGAAGTTTCCAATTTTGGAAATTGGAAATTTCAAAGAGGCACTCGTATCGACGAGGACTTTGAGCTCGTCACAAATATAATTTTGTTATAATTTTGTGAACGATCGTTTATTAGAAACGAGGCCGACGAGGGAATGGGCTTAATACATCAGTGGGTCAAGCCCAATGACTTAAACCCACTAGGGTTGAAAACCCTAAGTATAAATAGACCTCAAACAAGAGTTTGAGATCAGATTTTCTGCACCAAACCCTAGCCGCCCAAGCCCTAGCCGCTCATCCCTTCGGCCGTTGCCGCCCCGCCGCGCCACCACCGATCACCGCCGGTTTTCTCCTCTCTTCTCCTTCGTTTACTTGTTGTTTATCTAACTCGTTTACATCTAGTGCTGTAGTTCGAGTGGGTCGAAAATACGATGTGAAACCTAATTGGAGAGGAGCTGCTGCCCCGACGAATCCACGCACCGCCGCACGCACCGCTACGCCGCTCACGCGCCGTCGCTGCTGCTGCCACGCGCCGCCGCTGCTGCTGCCACTCACCGCCGTTCGTCGCTTGCTGGATCAGCTTGTTCCAGCCGTGAGTTACAGCCCCGAGGATTGGTAATTTGCAGCTCGTACGTGATTGGTTCTAGGTTTCGATTCGTCGAAATCTCACGCTACAAGAGGTAAATAAATCGAAACTTTCGTAAATTAATTCGAGCATGTTTGTATGAATTGTAATATATGATTATGAGTAATATGTGATTACGTGTTTCGATTTTATTGAATGATGAACAAGCATGTTTCGTAATTTTCGGTTTTACGTGTTTTTCAATTAAATCGATAATTACCATATGTATGGCGGAAGCGTTAAGGTACGTTGACTATGTGATTAGTTTATGCATGTAATCGAAACTAGTTCGATCTAAAATTTTTAAATTCCGCTGCGTATACATGCACGATCCCGAACAGTTCCTCCACGTTTTTATAGCTTGACATTAAATATGGGCTGATGCTTACTCATTATAATCAAGTGTAAACAATTTGAGAATGGTCTTGTGCAACCTAGTCAACCAACCAATCAAATTGCACCCTTTTGCATACTTTTGGTTTTAGTCTAATATGAGTTACTTCAAGTAATTATATATGTAATTAATCATATTAAAATGTAATTAAAATGGAGATATGAAATTAAGACAAATATATCACCGTTTAGCACATTGATCCCTTCTTAACCAAGAAACTGAGATTCTCAATGCAATAAATCACTTAAGTTCATGTTAAATCATAAAGTAGAAGTTCAATAACATGTATCATGTATTAGGACATTTTAATAAAAGTATTCAATCACATATTAAAATACAATTAAGTCACATGTGTAGCAAGTAGTCGCGGTCATGCATCATGAATAATGAATTATAACTATATGCATTGATGCAATATGCTTATTACTGGCCATGTATGGATAATTGGGCATTACATAAGCATTCTTACATCCTTTTGGAACTAGCTTCGAGCTAAGCATTCCTACTTACCTTTTGGAATGAGTTTCGAGGTAAGAATTATTCCTCTCCTTATGGAATTAGCTTTTGCTAAGTATTCTTACTTTCCTTTTGGCATTAGCTTCGAGCTAAGCATTCTTATTTTCCTTTTGGCATTCGCTTCGAGCTAAGAATGTAACACCCTCAATGATACAATAAGAAGTTTGGAAAGAGATTTTGAAAGACGGACTTGTTAAAAACTTTTGGATCCAATTTGAACTTTGAGAAAAACCACTTTAAAATTTAGAACGGTTTCCCTTTACTTCAAATCTAACCCACAATCGGAAAATAAGATTTTTCATAGAGAGTGTACCATAACATGAACGGGATTTTGAAAATAATTTCGATGTGGCGGAATAATCCACATAAAACATTACCGGGGTTTAGAAAACACTCGTAGGACAGCGGAAGGAAAATAAACTTTATTTAAGATACCCCCGTTTAATAGACTGGGTGCCCAAATCAGAGTACAAAAATTGAAAATCGATATCTTGGCTAGATATTTTAGAAATCGTTGACGTGGTAAAAATCCGGGTTAAACAGTCAAGGCATCAAGGCTAGCGATTCCTCGAACTCCACTCCGCCGGCCTCCTAAATAGCTTGGAGAACCTGAAAAGATAATTTGCATAAAAGCATGAGCCCAAACACTGGCTCAGTAAGGACATTAGTCTTAGTCTAACGAACTCACGCCTCTCTCATCGTATCACTCACGACCTATGGGAGTCCTAAAGTATTCGTCTATGTCCTTTCCAACTAATTATGTTATCTCTACAAACACGTCACACATATTCAAGCATATAATTACACATATAAGCACATAACATATTTTTCTTGAAATCGAGAGCATTATAACAAAAATATGGCTTTAGTTCAAAACTACTTGAAAATCAATATGGGAATCATTATTGTAAATTAAATCATAAAATACTTTGGGAATCCGTTTTAGGCATAAAGTCCCTTTCAACGAAGTTCCCCTTTTGAAAAGCAAAATTTCTTTTAAAATCTTTTGAAAATTATTTTTCTTCCAAGACAAATTTTTTTTTTCTTTTATTTTATTATTATTATTATTATTTTTTTTTTCTTTTATGCGTAGATGCGTATGACGGGATCCCTATCAAAACCCTAACGTAAGCATCGGCAATAGACGTTTATATGCTGAGCCCGGTCATTCGGTGGGAGCTAACCACCCTATAGTTCTATAGTAACTGTTGTTGGGATACCGGCCCCCCGTATCCCGTGTCTATTCAACCGTAGCAACGTCACAATTTTGACTCTTCTATAGTAGACCATGCAATACCAATTAATGACTCGATGAATGCACACAAGTCAAAGATCTTAATAGCAACACGATAATAATTCCAATTATATTGTTCACATAATTCGAAGGAATTAAATCACATAATTCGGAAGTAATTTTCGAGGATATAGTAAGCACATATAGATCAAACATAGTAATAAGGACACATATACTTGTACACGTATATGCACATAGGTACTTATACGTATATATATACTTATACCTATACGTATATACTCTAATTTATAACTATGGATTATAAGTTTCCTCAACCCGAAGGGAGTACGCCTATAACATCATAGGTCTAAACTATCGATATACATATACATATACTTATATATATATACATACTTATACCTCATAAGAGTAAGACACATTATTCAAATAATCATCATGAAATTCAATATTTCACATAACACCTATTCAAAGGATTATAGAAAATCAAATCTAGTAGAAGTACTGGAACATAGAAAGTTTCAAGAACAACTTATAGTTCTAAATATATACTAGTCTTTGTATCTTACTTATAACTACTCTAATAATGGTTCTCTAGATGTAACATCATAATCTATATTCATTACCATATTCAAGAGTTTAAATAATGCTCACAAATGACCCTTTAATTCCAAGAAATTCGTTTTTAGGAAAATCGGACAGTTTTGACACCTTAACTTTGAAAATATATTTCTCTTAGACCATAACTTCAAAAATTCTGAAACTTTAACAAAATACTTCTATATCAGTGTAAAACACTCCTTTAAAACAGTTTGCCAAGAAAAGCAATAGCCTAAGAGAAATAAGTAAAACAGTACAGTAGTATGGTCACACTTTCACAAACAGAATCAGCCACTTTAAAAATACCCAATAAATCACACTTTTGTTAAAACACTGTAAAACTTTGTAGAAAACTGGTTTTATAGGTTATAAATATAATCCAAGTGGAATCAAGGAAATCAAACTAGGAAAACATTGATTTTAAAAGCAAATCCTCAGCTGACTCAAAAACTGTGCGGGTTTAGTAAATAATTCATATCTTAATCATCCGAAATCCGATTGATGATTAAGACATATCAAATTAAAGAGATTAGAAAGATCTAGTTACCCATAAACTTTCGTGATTTTAGGAAAACAGGGCATCTGTGAAACATGCAGTAAACTCCGAGACTGAAAACCTGAAAATTCATTAGTGATCTATATCTACATCTCTGATCAAAACCGATCTGGCAGTTTAGGCACTATAACTTCAGAAATTTATATCTCCTAAACCGTAGATCCAAACCTGATGAAATTTGAAAAAAATGTTCATATCTAAGTCTAGTTTATAGGGTTAAAACAGTTTATGAAGAAACTCATCTATGTAAGAGATATAATCAATTTAGTGCAGTAACATAAGCAGAAATTCAGAACAGATACACTAATTTAAAAATACCAAATAATTCATCACTTAATCCAAAAATTACCAAATTTCGTAGAATATTAGTTTCATAAGTACATAATCATATTCGAGTGAAATCACTTCAATAAGAGCAGTATAAAAAGCTATTTAACACATAATTCGTGGATGACTCCGAAACTGTGCAGATTCAGAAAACGATTCATAACTCACTCAATACTAATCCAATTTATTCATAATTTATATCCACATGAATCTAACCGAAAGATCTAGACTACCATAAAATTTAATAATTTTATCTTAGGGATTACCTGATGAGACATGCAATACAATCAGAAGCTACGAAACTGAAATTCAAGTAGTGTTCATCAAGAACTTTAACTTCTAAAGCCCAAAATTAATACCACTAACATATAATTCATTAAAACCCATATAATTTATATTAATTAGGTTATTATTTCAGTAAAGACCAAGGTCCTTACCCAAGAGCAAGAAATCGAAGATGAAGGAGTAAGTAAACCAAAGGCTCGGTGGATTTTCGGCGGGTTTGGCTTGGATGTTCTTGGATGGCTTTGGGGCTGAGTTTGAAGGATGTGAAGGGCTATTTCTTGAAGATTTTTAGCAGAATTGAAGAGGAGGGAGTTTCTCTTCGAGAGGAATTGAAGAGAGGGGCTTTGATGGGGTGATAGAATTGAAGAAGAGAATTCTTCTTAGGGGCTGTTTTTGCTCGATGGAGAGGGAGAGGAGAGGGAGAGGAGAGGGCCTTTTGGCTGATGTTTTGGTGTGAAGAAAATGTGAAGAGGAGGGGTTTATTTATAGGGGAGATGAGGCCCTTATTTGCAATATAAAAGACATTGGGGTTTTATTAGCAATTTGGGAGAAAAAATACCTTGGGGGCTCCTTAGCAATATAGAAGAGAAGAGGGGAGTCTTTAGTAATTAATACACTTAGGGAATAATTCACACACACAATACATACGGTCACATAACTATTAATTATTAGCATTAACCCATATAATTCACATAAATTCAATATGAGGCCAAATAGAAATTAGTTATCATGTCACAACTTATTAAATCTCATATTATCCTAATAGATTAATTATCAACTAAAACACATCATTAAAATCCATGGACTAAAGCACATAATTCATTAAATCACATAATTAGAATCAACTACTCAATTAATAATAATGTCTACTTCTAAAAATACTATAATGTATCTAAATCACATAAACACATAGAGAACGTATAAATTGCTACTCGATTCATGAAATGCACGTATATTCGTATTTACTATATGTTCAATATAATCATATATAAATGCTTATGAAAATGCGGGCTGTTACAAAGAATTATTTCTCTACTTACGGGATTATATTGTGGTAAGGATTCTTACATTCCTTAAGGAATTAGCTTCGAGCTAAGCATTTTTACTTTCATTTTGGCATTAGCTTCGAGATAAGCATTTTTCCTCTGCTTATTGAATTAGTTTATGCTAAGCATTCTTACTTTCCTTTTGGAATTAGCTTCGAGCTAATCATTCTTACTTTCCTTTTGGAATTTGTTTTGATCTAAGCATTATTCTTCTCCTTATGGAATAAGCTTTTGCTAAGCATTCTTTGATTCCTTTTGGCATTAGCGTAGAGCTAAGAATTCTTACTTTTCTTTTGGCATTGGCTTCGAGCTAAGCATTATTCCCCTCCTTATAGAATTAGCTTATGCTAAGCATTCTTACTATCCTTTTGGAATTAGCTTCGAGCTATGCATTCTTACATTCCTTTCGGCATCAGGTTTGAGCTAAGCATTCTTACTTTCCTTTTGGCATTTGTTTCGAGCTAAGCATTATTCCTCTCATTTTCGAATGAGCTTGTGCTAATCATTCTTACCTTCGTTTTGGCATTAGCTTCGAGCTAAGCATTCTTACTTTCCTTTTGGAATTAGTTTCGAGCTAAGCATTATTACTCTATTTATGGAATTAATTTTTTTCCTAGCATTCTTACTTTTTTGTTGGCATTAGCTTCAAGCTAAGCATTCTTACTTTCCTTTTTTTTATTAATTTCGAACTAAGCATTATTCCTCTCCTTGTGGAATTAGCTTGTGGTAAGCATTCTTATTTTCCTTTTGGCACTGGCTTCGAGCTAAGTATTAATCCTCCCCTTATGGAATTAGCTTGTGCTAAATATTCTTACTTTCCTTTTGGAATTAGCTATGAGGTAAGCATTCTAACTTTCATTTTGGCATTAGGTTCGAGCTAAGAATTCTTACTTTCCTTTTCGCATTAGTTTCGAGCTAAGTATTATACTTATCATATTGGAATTAGCTTGTGCTAAGCATTCTTACCTTCGTTTGGGCATTAGCTTCGACCTATGTATTCTTACATTCCTTTTGGCATTAGCTTCAAGCTAAGCATGATTTTTTTTCTTACAGAGTTAGCTTGTTCTATTCATTCTTACATTCCTTTTGGAATTAGCTTCGAGCTAAGCATTCTTACTTTCCTTTTGGAATTAGTTTCCATCTAAGATTTATTCCTCTCCTTATGGAATTAGATTGTACTAAGCATTCATACTTTCCTTTTGGAATTAATTTCTTGCTAAGCATTATTCCTCTCCTTATGGAATTATCTTGTGTTTAGCAATCTTACTTTTCTTTTTGCATTAGCTTTGAGGTAGGCACTCTTACTTTCCTTTTATCATTAGGTTCGAGCTAAGCATTATTCCTCTTGTTATGGAATTAGCTTGTGCTAAGTATTCTTAATTTTCTTTTGGAATTAACTTCGAGCTAAGCATTCTTACTTTCCTTTTGGAATTAGCTTCGAGCTAAGCATTTTAACTTTCCTTTTGGAATTAGCTTCGAGCTAATCATTATTCCTCTACTTATGGGGTTAGCTTGTGCTAAGCATTCTCACTTTCCTTTAGGAATTAGCTTCAGGCTAAATATTCTTACTTTCCTTTTGGCATTAGCTTCAAGCTAAGCATTAGCCTCTCCTTATGGAATTTGCTTGTGCTAATCATTCTTACTTTCCTTTTGGAATTAGTTTCGAGCTAAGTATTATTCCTCTCCTTATGGAATTAGATTGTCTAAGGATTCTAACGTTCCTTTTGGCATTAGCTTCGAGCTAACCATTCTTACTTTCCTTTTGGAAATAGTTACGAGCTAAGAATTATTCCTCTCCTCATGGAATTAGCTTTTGCTAAGCATTCTTACATTCCTTTTGGCATTAGCTGCGAGCTAAGCATTCTTAATTTTCTTTTGGCATTGGTTTCGAGGTAAGCATTATTCTTTTCCTTATGGAATTAGCTTGTCCTAAGTATTCTTACTTTCCTTTTGGAATTAGATTGGAGCTAAGCATTCTTACAATCCTCTTTGGCAAAAGGTTTGAGCTAAGCATTCTTACTTCCCTTTTGGCATTAGTTTCAAGCTAAGCATTATTCCGTTCATTTGGGAATTAGCTTGTGGTAAGCATTCTTACCTTCCTTTGGGATTACCTTCGGGCTAAGCATTAATACATTCCTTTTGGAATTAACTTCAAGCTAAGCATTCTTACTTTCCTTTTGGAACTAGTTTTAGGCTAAGCATTTTCCTCTCCTTATGGAATTAGCTTTTGCTAAGAATTCATGCTTTCCTTTTGGAATTAGCTTCGAGCTAAGCATTCTTACTCTCCTTTTGGCATTGGCTTCGCTAAGCATTATTCCTCTCTTTATGGAATTAGCCTGTGCAAAGCTGTAATGCCTAATCATCCATACATGGCAAATAATAAGCATATTGCATCAATGGATATAGTTAGAATTCATTATTCATGATGCATGATCGCGATTACTTGCTACATATGTGCCTTAATTATGTTTTAATACGTGATCGAATACTTTTCTTAAAATGTGCTAATACATGAGACATGTTATTGAACTTCTACTTTATGATTTAACATTAACTTAAGTGATTTATTGTAGTGAGAAGCTCAGTTTTGTCGGTTAAGAAGGGATCAATGTGCTGAACAGTGATATATTTGTCTTAATTGCATTTCGACATTTTAATTACATTTTAATATGATTAATTACATATGTAATTACTTGAAGTAACTCATATTAGACTAAAACCAAAAGTATGTGAAAGAATTTATGGTCCCGAATTCGTTTAATACAGAGGTGTTATATTAAGTGTTCTGACTCTTGTATAAACATGCAGTGGAAATATAAAAACAATACTCAGATTTAAAAATGTTCACAAGTAAAACTTGTGAACTTGCCCTTTAAAGGACGTAAAACTTATATTAAAACAGTATTACAAGAATACAAGGAGAAGAAGTACAAGAACTTCTTCCTTATGAATGAATCACTAGCTTGATCATTCTTACAATCAAATCTAGAAACAAAAATATATATACTAAAAATTCTAGATTTCAAAGAATGTACTCGTGAGGAGTACGTACAACAGATTCTAGAAACACACTAAAATTCTCATGTATTCTTTTCAACTCTCAGTTTTTGTTTCTTCGAAATCCTTAACCTTCCTTGAGTCTTGAAGTCGGTATTTATAGAAATTCCAAGCTTCCACTCCTCAGCCCATGATCTGCAAGAAAACCGACTACAAGAGCACTCAAGAACATGGGTTAGTGGGTTAGTTTAGTAGTTACGACAATATTCACAATTTAACCCACTAAGTTTTATACTTAACCCACTAAGCACTTAACCATAACTAAAATTTAGTTTGAAAAATAAGAGAGTTAAAAACACATTGTGAAAATCCACGTGTTTCAAACTCCCCCTTTTAACTTTCTGATCAAAACTAACTTTTAGCTTAACTCCCCCTGAGTCATTGCTTGAACTCCCCCTTAATTTGATAACCAACATGGCAAATAAGAAATAATGAAAGATTAATTAAAAAACAAATTCAGCAAAGATAGTCCGACACAATACAACAAACATAAACCAACAAAAGTGCAATCCTAATAAAAAAGTTCAGAGGGAAAATAACAGACTGAACAAAAAAATAAATATTGTTCATAAAAATAACTTTAAAGCAGAATATCCAAAGTCTCCTTAGTATCACCTGCTGTTCCTCCATCATTAGCACTGGACCCACTGATTTCCTCTGCTCCTTCAGCTTCACCCTCATTCTTTTCTTCTTATTCATTAACTCCATGCGCTCTGCCTCTTGCATCCAAAGGATGAGAAGTCTCTGCTTCAACTTCATGACCAGCTTGTTCTCCCCCTTTTTGATCAGAAAGAGCTCTCTGAAGCATTTACACCATGGACTGATGATACGTGATCTGATCTAGGGAGTGAGTAAGCTGTCTTAACAAAAGATCTCGAGGAACAGAAACATGGATGTCAGGGGTGTTGTCAACATGATGAGAAACACCTTCAGTACCAAGATTATTTTGACTTGATTCAGTTGGGAGAAAATTATCTCCATTCCAGGGAAGATCTTGGACATGAGGGGCTTTGAGAAAATTTGGAGAGACAGTTATCATGCCAAGTGGAGTGTGAAGATATTCTAATTCATCTGAGCCCAAAATTTGAGAAAGAAGAATGGAGTAGATGAGAGAAGGATAGGGAAGATGAGTGGAGGAAGAAATTTTCTGGGCAAGATGACCAATTTTGTTGAAGAAAAGTTTGCCAAAATCAACAGGTAACCCCACCCCCAATTTGTAAATGAGTACTGCATGAGCTTTAGTAATCACAGGGACATTTTTGGATGGAATCCAATTCATCACTGTGAGTCTGAACAAGACATAGTAAAATGCAGTAAGTTGAGAAACTTTGAATTTTTTGGGGTGAGCAGGCCAAGATTTTAGACGATTTCCAGAAAGAGTTTTACAAACCTCAATAAAATCACCATAATTATCCTCATCAATTACAGTAGGAGTTTGTAAGTGAGAGTTGATAATTTTGGGAGAGAAAGAAAAAATAGAATTTCGCACAAAAACTTTTCCAAAGTTTGGAGAATTTTTCTTTAAGAAAGAGGTTTGTTAATTGGCATAAAATTCCTTCACAACAGAGGGATCATAAGGACAGGCAATCTCAACTAGAGTAAGGATTTTTCTTTGATCAAGAAAAGCAATGATCCTATGCCTATCAAACTCATCCTTGAAAATTTTCCTTTCCTCAATAAATTGGAAATTAATGATTTGAGGACCTATGTTTGAATCAGATTAAAAATAAAAAGTTGGACTGAAAGCATTGTTTACCTCAAAAGGAGTTGACAGATCCTTCCCATCCAAGTCTAGCTCTTCATCCTCTAAGGGTTCCTCTTCTTCTGAGTCTTCAAGCTCATCTGGGATGTATGCTGGCTCTGGTGATGCAACAGGTGGAGCAACATCTTCTTCCATCTGAGATGAGTCCTCAGAAGAGTCATTGTCTGACTCTGAGGATGGCAAATTCTTGCGAAAAGAGGCAAGATGCACTTCCCAGCTGTCATCACTTTTCTCTTCCTCTTCAACCTAGGAAGGTGGTGCATCCACTTGAATAGCTGCATCTGCTAGAGTTTCCAGAGGATCTTCATTTGGAGCTGAGGGTGTAGGAAGTGAGGTTTCTTATGTGGTGGCAAAATCCTAGGCATCAACAGTGGGGATATCTACATGCTCAACATAAGACATCCCAGAAAAGTCTGGCATTTCCTTATCTTGGTAAGGAGAAGCATCCTCAGCAGCACTCTGAGGGGCATTATCTGAGACAGTAGGTGCAACAACATTTTTAGGAACATGTGCAGCAACATCTTCGGAAGCAGGATGTTGAGAAGAGGTTGCTGCCATGTTAGTCTGAAGTGTCTCCCCCTGAGTTGATGCTGGTGGAGTCCAGTCTTTGGAAGATGACTCATTGGAGCTTGAGGAGAGAGCTTGGGCTTCTGGTTCTGCAGAGGTAGGATCTCCTTCTTCATCATCTGTTTCTTCATCAACCAAATGGAGACCTCTTGGTGGGTTTGGTGTAACTGGAGTATGACCGCCTCTGCCGCCTCTTCTTCTATCTCTTCCGCCTCTGCTGGGAGAGTTTGCTCCCCTCTGGCGTTGTGACCCAGTGGCATTCAGATCTGGGAAGGGATTCATGCGCTTAGACCGGCGAGTAGGAAACCTTCCTGCAGTGGAAGAGGGACCCAGGTTTTGGAAAACGTCTGGGTCAATTGGATTCAGCTCGTCGCCGCGCTCAATGAAGCTGATCAGCATAGCTTCAAAGTTGACAGGATGAACGATAATGGCTAAATTAAGGTCTACTGGTTCAGGTGCTGCAGCATCGTTGTGCACATCATCAACGGCCGGAAGAGGATTTCAAGGAGGAGATGCCATGGTACAGTAGAGACAAAGAAAAATTGAATTGCTTCTTGTGCTTTTGATTTTTGAGGGTTAATTTTCGAAAAAGAAGCAAGAAATTTATAAGCCCAAATTTTTGCAGAAAAAAAATTAAAGTGAAGAAGGTGAAGAAGTGGCGTGCGTTTTTCTTGGAGAAAGTGTGATTAAGGAGAATAAAAGTTATGTGGCAGTTTATAACAAAACGTGACACATGGCACAATAAGGAGTGGACTTAGTGGAAGAAAAAAGACTAACCCATGTACTCCATGACCCATATAAATAGTGATAATTCAATAATAACAATAATAATAATAATAGTAATAATAATATTATTTAATACTCACGAAAATTTACACATAAATAATAAACACATGTTTAAATGATTAATAGTGTGAGAAAAAAAAATATATATATATATATATATATATATATATATATATATATATATATATATATATATATATTGTTTTTTAATAAACTCTTATTTTCAAGTCAAACAATTCACATGGAACATGATCAAATGTTCAGTTTGAAAGTTCCTCAGTTACTAAGATATGACTATTCAAGATAGAGGAGTTGGGCTTATGTGATTATGATTGTTCTCAGAATGTTTACAAGAAGCATGATCACGTTTCAAGGTGAAAGAATTCCAGTTACTTATTTAGAGAATAATATATCCTAGTGAAGCCATTATTCAAGGAAGCTAAGCTTCAGTAAAGTATGTTGCATCTTACGATGTTTGATGAGGTGCTGCAACATGTTTCAGGATATGTTTATTGAGTACACATCCCGAGAGATTTTCTAAGTTTAGAGAATCTCTCATAATCTAATGCCTTTGTAAAGATGTCGGCCAGTTGATCTTCTGTAGGAATGTACTTTATGCACACTATATTTTTCTCAACTATATCACGAATAAAATGATGTTTAATATCTATGTGTTTAGTTCGTGAGTGTTGAACAGGATTTTTTGAAATATCAATGGCACTTGAATTATCACAATATATGGTCAAGGTGTCACTGGTTAACCCATAATCCCCCAACATTTGTTTCATTCAAATTAGTTGGCCACAACATCCTCCAGCAGCTACATATTCTGATTCAGCTGTTGAAAGTGATACACAATTTTGTTTTCTACTAAACCATGAAACCAGGTTGTTCCCCAAAAAGAAACATGCACCTGATGTGCTTTTTCTGTAACTAATATCCCCAGCCCAATAAGAATCACTAAAACCTATCAAATTTGTATTAGTGTCTTTGAAAAATTGAATACCTAAGTCTACTGTACCTGCAACATACCTAATAATCATCTTCACAGCTTTTAGATGAGTGAATTTCGGATTAGCTTGGTACCTGGCACACACACTAACACTAAACATAAAGTCAGGTCTGCTCGCAGTTAGATACAGAAGGCTTCCAATCATGCTTATGTATAGGGTGCTGTCAACATCCTCAGCAACATCATCCTTGGACAGTTTCTAACTTGATCCCATTGGAGTTTTCATGTGCTTGGCTGACTCCAACTCAAACCTTTTGACCAGATTGAGAGCATACTTCTTTTAATTTAAAAAAATTCCTTCACCTGTCTGTTTAATTTGGAGTCCTAGGAAGTAATTCAACTCCCCTACCATGCTCATTTCAAAAGTGCGAGACATAGAATCTACAAAAGACTGTAAAAGGTTAGCACAAGTAGAACAAAAAACAATATCATCAACATATATCTGTACAATAATGATATGGTTATTTGTTTTTCTAACAAATAGAGTTCTGTCTGGCTCTCCTCTAGTAAACTGTATCTCAAGTAAGAAGTCAGTGAGTCTTTGATACCAAGCTCTAGGAGCTTGTTTAAGACCATACAAAGCCTTCTTAAGTTTGAACACATGATTAGACTTGGCAGAATCTTCCAAACCCTTGGGCTGCTCTACATATGCTTCTTCATTTAAAACACCATTTAGAAATGCACTTTTGATATCCATTTGATACAATTTGATTCTAAGAAAACAGGATATAGCAAGAAGTAAACTAATAGATTCAATTCTAGCTACTGGAGCAAAGGTCTCATCAAAATCTATACCTTCTATCTAAGTGTAACCTTGTGCTACTAACCTAGCCTTATTTCTAACAACTGTACATTTTTCATCAGTTTTGTTTTTGAAGATCCACTTAGTTCCTATCACATTAACATGACTTGGTCTAGGAACTAAGTACCAAACATCATTCCTGATGAACTGATTCAGTTCTTCATGCATTGCATTGATCCAAAACTCATCCTTCAGTGCTTCAGCAATATTCTTTGGTTCAACTAAAGATACAAAACAAGTAGTTCCAGTTAGTGCACATTCAGAAGATAAATTTGCAAATCTTACCATATCTCTATAATTCACCCTCTCTTTTCTTCTGGTCCTTATCCCATCAAAGATATCTCCCACAACTTGAGTAGAGGGGTGATTTTTCTGGATTCTACTTGATGGTTCCTTTCTGCAGACATCATGAGTTGGCTGCGCTTCAGCTTCTATGTTCTCCGTAGGAAGTATTGAGTCAGATGTGGTAACACTTGGCTTAACACTCTATTCTCTTGACACTGGACTGTTTATATCTGGAGCATCCGTGGCAGTAGTGTCTCTACCGGTTGTGTCTCCTTCAGCAATCAGGTGATCAACTTCATCTTCAGCTATTTTACTGCGGAGATCAGCAAAATCATCAAATACCACATTTACAGATTCAATAATGGTTCGAGTTCTTAAGTTATATACTATATATGCATGATTGTTATTAGAGTATCCCACAAATAAACTCAAGGTAAAATCTCACCAATAGTCCCTCATCTTAGTGTTTAGTCCCACTTTAGTCCCTCATGTCCCAATTGTCTTATTATCATCCTCCAACTCTACAATCTATATCAATATAGTCCTTCGGTGTATAATTTAATTAACTTTAACGGAATCTTTTATTTATTGGATGAAATATTCTATTCTCATAATTATTGTAATAAACTATAAATAAATTAATAAATACTAGAAAATCATACATAATTGAATTAGTTCTTTAAATAGTAACACAAGATCAGAAAAAATATAAATAATTTTTTGATAGAGAATATATTTAGATGATATATTATAATTATTTAAATATGTTTCTAAATTCAAGTTGTATATTCACAAAATAAATGATTCGTTTTTTATTAATATAAATTAATATTTCCTCAAAATAGTAGCTTTGGTTGCAAATATTATTTTTAAATTACAAATTTTATTATTTAATGAAAAAAATCATAATTTATCAAAATAATTTCGTTAAAGTTAATATATTTATACACCAAGGGATGATAATGAGATGGATTATAGAGATGGGGGATGGAAATGAGACAATTAAGACATGAGGGGCTAAAGTGAGACTAAATGTGAAGATGAGGGACCATTAATGAGATTTGGCCTAAACTCAAATCACTTTTTGAATCAAATTTAGCTAGATGATCTCTGTCATTTAGGACATAGAAAACACATCCAAACACATGCATGTATTCTAGATTAGGTTTCTTACTATAAAGAATTTCATATGAAGTCATCATAGACCCTAATCTTAGATACACACGATTTGAGATGTGACAGGCTGTGTTGATAGCCTCAGCCCAATATCTTTTAGACAGATTTTTTGCACTTATCATTACCCTAGCCATCTCCTGGATAGTTATGTTTTTTTTTTCAGTAATACCATTTTGCTGAGGAGTTTTTGGAGCAGAAAATTCATGCTTTATGCCCTTTTTATTACAAAAAATATGAAATAAGGCATTTTCAAATTATTTTCCATGATCAGACCTTATTCTTCGAATAGAAACTTGAAATTGAGTTCTAACAAATCTGTACAAATTTTTGAAAACTTCAAAAGTATCAGATTTTTCTCTTAAGAAATACACCCAAGTATATCTCGAAAAATCATCAACACACACAAATACATATTTTTAACCACCTAGACTTTCTACCTCTATAGGACCCATAAGGACCATATGTACATGTTCAAAACAAATGGTGGTCCCAACGTGTTGTAACACTTTGTGTGGTACTCTAGTTTGCTTTCCCTTCTGGCACATTCCGCATATAGGGATGTCCTTGATCTTGAGATCTGGAATTCCTCTTATGGTATTGTACTTGCTGAGCAGCTTCAGATTTTTGAAGTTTGTGTGCCCTAGTTTCTGGTGCCACAACTGTACTTCACTTACGCTTGAGCTCTTGCATGAGATGGTGTCACCTGTTTGATAGCAATTGTCCATTGACTTGGAACCTGTTAGTACACAATGATTTTGATTATCAAACACAGAACAACAATACTTATCAAATTGAACACGTAGATCATCATCACACAATTGACTAATACTGATGAGATTTGACCCCAATCCTTCAACATGTAAGACATTTGGAAGTTTTGGAAGTCCTCAATATTGAGTGTTCCACGTCCAACCACTTTGCCTTTAGCTCCTCCTCAATAGGTTACACGTCCACCATTGAGTGTATGGTAGTTTGATAGAAATTCTTTAGTTCCAGTCATGTGCCTAGAGCATCCACTATCAAAGTACCATGAACCTGAAATGTTAGCATTTAAAGAAGTGTATATTGCTTTGCACATAAGTTTACCTTTGGGATTCCATATTCTACACTCCTTTTTGGCAAACTCTTCATTTTTCTTGGAGGTGTTCCCTGGAGTGACGTGACTCATCATGTACAACACTTTGTCACTACTTAGTTTCTCACAAAATGGACGTATATGTCCTGGTGAGAAACAATAATGACAAATGTATCTCCTTATTATGAACTCTGGAGTGGTGATTGTGGAATTTCTGCATTCCTTTCCATTTGAACCCTTCTCTTTTACAAAGATAATTTCCTTCTTCTTTACTAGCTTGTGTTTCTTCACTTGTTTTTTTAACCCTAGACCTTCATTTTTGTTGTACTTCTCTAGTGACACAATCTCTTCAAGTTTAGTTGTGCCGGTATTCATCCTCTTGATTGCTAGAGTTGCTTCTTTGAGTTCATCTTTCACCTTTGCCAGTTCAAGATCCTTCTTGGTGATTCCAACCTCCAGATGAGTGATTGTTTCTTTAAGGGAATAATTTTCCTTGTTGGCTGCATCTAGAGCATGAGTCTTCTTCTCCAAGTCGCTGAACAATTTTTTATACATTTCTTCCTCATTTCCCACTACTTCTTTACTGTATTCTGCAGCATTCAAAGAAATAGAGTTCAAACATGTATAATGACTATTATATAACTCAGAAATTTCAGAAAGTGTTTCAGAAAGTGTTGCAACATCTAGAGAAACTCCCTGTGATTCTGTTTCAGGACAATTTTCTGTGAAATATCTGACATAAAGAGCTTGTTTAGTGGGTTGCTGCTCCTCTGTCTGTTCAGGTTGCTCTTTCTTCTCATCACTGACATCACAAATCAGGCTCATTCCTCTTCTTCTCAAGGTATTTGCACATTCATTAGCATAATGTCCACGTCCTGAGCAAGCCCTGCATTAAATATGATCCAAGTTAGGTGGTTCAGAATTTGAACGAATAAATGAAGAATTTTTTAAAGTGTTTTGAGAAGATGTTTGAGGAAATGTTCTCTATGGAATAGATCTGTTCTGGGGCTGAGTTTGTCGATTTTGTGGAGAGCCATCTGGAAATAACTGTCTGGGCTTGATTCCACTTCGTCTGTATGCCCTATTGAATTTCTGAATCTGAAATGCCACATTGTTGAGTCATTCCTCTGCATCGTCATCTTAATCCGGAGCAACTTCTTCGTTTTCTAATTCTTCCTAGAGTGCATTTGAGATGGCCTTACCTTTCTCCTTTCTCTGATCTTCAAAGTTCATCTCTCTAGACTTTAAGCTACCAATTATTTCGTTCAGACGTAGAGATGATGTCTCTTTGGCCTCCTCAATTGCAGTAACTGTCATGCTGAATCTTTCTCGAAGAGTTCTCAGTACCTTATTCACCAGTGTCTCATTGCTCAAAGGACCACCTAAGGATTGAAATTCATTAGCTAAATCAATCAATTTCTCATTGTATTGAGAAATTGTTTAAGTTTCTTCCATCCCCCGTCTCTCAAATTTGGAAGAGAGTAATCTGAGCTTAGTTCTTCTAACACTGTCTGATCCTTCAGAATGTAACTAAAGAACCTCCCATGCATCCTTCCTAGAAGTGCACACTGAGATCAATTTAATCATTGTTAAATCTACTGAATTAAAAGCTGCATTTAACGCTTTTGAGTTTTGATTGGCATTTGATAGATCGTCTGCTGTCCACCGTAATTCTGGTGTTGGAAACACATCCCCATCCGCATCTGTTATAGTTGGTGGCTTCCATCCAGTAAGAATAAATCTCCAGGCTCTCTCATCAATGGCTTTGATGTATGCCCTCATCTTGACTTTCCAGTAGGTGTAGTTTGTGCCATCAAGTACAGGAGGTCGCATAGAAGCAGTCATCTGAGTATCCATCACAAATTCGTTTCTGAAAAAATAGGAACAAACACTTAGTAAACGTCCCGAATTCATTTAATACAGAGGTGTTATATTAAGTGTTCTGACACTTGTATAAACATGCAGCGGAAATATAAAAACAATACTCAGATTTAAAAATGTTCACAAGTAAAACTTGTGAACTTGCCCTTTAAAGGACGTAAAACTTATATTAAAACAGTATTACAAGAATACAAAGAGAAAAAGTACAAGAACTTCTTCCTTATGAATGAATCACTAGCTTGATCATTCTTACAATCAAATCTAGAAACAAAAATATATACTAAAAATTCTAGATTTCAAAGAATGTACTCGTGAGGAGTACGTACAACAGATTCTAGAAACACACTAAAACTCTCATGTATTATTTTCAGCTCTCAGTTTTTGTTTCTTCGAAACCCTTAACCTTCCTTGAGTCTTGAAGTCGGTACTTATAGAAATTCCAAGCTTCCACTCCTCAGCCCATGATCTGCAAGAAAACCGACTACAAGATCACTCAAGAACATGGGTTAGTGGGTTAGTTTAGTAGTTAAGACAATATCCACAATTTAACCCACTAAGCACTACTTATCCCACCAAGTTTTATACTTAGCCCACTAAGCACTTAACCATAACTAAAATTTAGTTCGAAAATGAGAGAGTTAAAAACACATTGTGAAAATCCACGTGTTTCAGTATGCAAAATGGTGCAATTTGATTGGTTGTTTGACTAAGTTGCACAAGACCATTCTGATTTTGTTTACACTTGATTATAATGAGTAAACATCAGCCCACTATCTCATCTCAAGCTGTAAAAACGTGGAATAACCACAAGAATCCAGCAAATATAAGCCTTCCAATCATCATCCTCCACGGCATTTCTCGAGACGAACACCTTTGCCTCGGAAACATAGTAGAATTCGTATCCCATGGAATCCTCGGGATACCCCACAAAATAGCATAGGTCGGATTTTCTATCCAACTTATCTCCCACTAGCCGCTTCACGTAAGCGGGACAACCCCATATCCTAATATGTTTAAACGTGGGTTTCTTGGAGTGCCAAAGTTCATAAGGTGTGGAGTTAACTGCTTTGGTATTAACACTATTCAGCAAATACACGGTAGTTAGGAGTGCATGACCCCACAGGTATGCCGGTAGCTCGGTGAACCCCATCATAGATCGAACCATGTCTAACAGTGTTCGATTCCGATGTTCGGAAACTCCATTAAGTTGAGGAGTTCCAGGAGGAGTCCATTGAGACAGAATCCCATTCTCTTTAAGATAGTCTATAAACTCAGTACTTAAGTATTCACCACCACGATCGGATCGTAGTTTCTTAATACGTCTACCGAGTTGGTTTTCTACTTGGTGTTTAAAATCTTTGAACTTTTCAAAAGTTTCAGATTTATACTTCATCAAGTACACGAAACCATACCTAGAATAATCATCGGTAAAGGTAACGAAGTAGTTAAAACCACCCCTAGCACTAACGCTTAGTGGACCACACACGTCTGAATGGATCAAATCCAAAAGACCCTCGGCTCGTTCCATCTTCCCTTTGAAGGGAGTCTTGGTCATTTTTCCTTTAAGGCAGGACACACAAGTTTGAAGTGATTTCACGTCCTCCAAGGAGAACATTCCTTCACTTACAAACTTGTTCATCCTTCTCAAGGAAATGTGACCAAGTCGAGCGTGCCAAAGTTGTGCGGGGTTAAGGCTTATATCTTTTCGTTTTGCTGATATAACGTTAATAGGTATTTCAGTTGGATTTAGTTAATATAAGTTGTTTATAAGTTGTCCCTTACAAATCATATTTTGATCCTTTTGTATAATGCAAATCGAATTTCCAAAAACAAAAGTAAAACCTTCATTATCCAAAACAGGAATAGAAATAAGGTTTCGAATAAGTGACGGAACAAATAAACAATTGTTCAAAACAATGGAAAAACTAGAATCCAAAACAGAAAGATAAATTGTCCCAATGGCTTCAACAGCAACCCTTGCTCCGTTGCCCATTCATAGGTAGGTCTCACCCACATTAAGCTTCCTACTTCTTGTCATGAGCTGCAAATCATTACAAATATGTGAGCCACAACCAGTATCCAATACCGAAGCAGAAGATTTAACGGACAAATTAACTTCAACTAAATACGTACCCTTTTCAGAACGTTTCTGATCGAGGTAAGCCTTGCAGTTGCGTCGCCAATGGCCCTTCTTTCCACAATGATGGCAAGCGTCATCAACTTGCTTGGTGACCTTGTCATTCTTCACTCCGCTCGACTCGCCCTTCTCAAGTTTCTTGCTCGGGCCGAAACTCCTTTCTTTCCTTTTCTTCTGTAAAGAACCTTTCTTCGCAGAAGGAGCAACTAGGAGAACAGATTTCTCCTTCTTGATCGTGGACTCATAGCTGACCAACATGTTCAACAACTCATCCAATGGTGGATCGAGCTTGTTCATGTTGAAGTTCACTATGAACGATTCATAAGAACTAGGAAGGGACAGTAGGATCAAATCCACCGACAGCTCGGCCGGGAGGGTGACATGAAGGCTCACCAACATCTCAAGGAGAGTGATCATCTTGAGACCGTGCTCGTGGACCGAAGCCCCTTCACGCAGCCTCATGGTGATCAACTCCTTGGTAGTTGAGTACCTCGATGCCCTAGTATTCTCACTGTACATGCTTTCAAGATGATGCTTGATATCATAAGCATGCACGTGAGACTCATACTTCCTCGCGAGCTCTGGCACCATGGATGCTAGCATGTAGCACCTCGCATGGAGGTCGTCCTTCTTCCATGCCACGAAAGTGGCAGTCTCGTCAGCAGTAGCAGTCGCAGGGAGAGCAGCGGGGGGACGTTCATTGAGCACATAGAGACGCTCCTCGACTTGGAGCACAAGTTTCAGATTGCGAAGCCAATCCAAATAGTTTGGACCGGTGAGTTTGTTTTGGTCGAGGATAGAGGAAAGGGGATGTTTGGACATTGTTGCTGAGAAAACTTTAAGAAGACAATAATTAGAGTTTAGTTCGTAATAATCGTACTATCAATCACATCACTATGTGACCCTAAAGATCGATTTACCTCACACTTGATAATGACCTAAGTTAATCTAGCGAATATCAAAATCTTCGTGTGTCAAGTCTAGCCTACCAATATGAGATTTCATAGATCCAACTATATCAAACTAATGCAATCCCTAGTTAATCTAGCCGACCACATTAATCCAATATAATTTTATCTATGACCGTATCTCCATCTAATGTCAATTAAATTACAGCTTATCCCACAATAGCACTCCCCGCTAACACGGCTTACTGCACTATTATGAGAGGCTACACATAATTTAATTGTTGGTAGAAGGAAAGAAAAATTCAACAATTTGGTTTTTCCTTTATAGCTTGATAATTATTCTTCATTAAGAATGAGGGATTTTATTTATTTAAATGTTATTAGCTCATCGGAAGTTTTAGGTTATGATCGTTTGTGATTCCTACAACTATGTTCTCTAGGTATGTGGAAACGCATATTGATCCTAAGAGAGACATACGATCATCATCGTACTTAATCATAATTTTTCATCTCATGAATTAATTAATAAATACGATTAATTGCAAATATAATTAACGGACTCCCTTCATTCATAAATCAATCAAATAAGAATGAAGTCCATTAATTATTTGCCATCTAATTTGTGTTCCATTAATTAAACTAATTTAACGATTAAATTAAATAATTAATCCAACACTATTCTTTGAATTCAAATTAAATTAATGGATCAATTATCTAATTGGGTTTAATTGATAAATAATTTCAAAAATTAAAAATCAATTAATTTTAATATTAATATCAGAATATTAAATTAATTTTTTTTTTTTTTTTTTGTTGTTGTGTGCTGACCGGACCGGTTCGGTCAGCTGAAAAACAGCAGAAAAAAAATCGAGTTTTAAAAATTGATTTTTTTTATATATTCTGAAATATTCAAAATATTTAATTAATATTAAACCACCCAATTTGATAACACCAAAAATTCAACAATTCAACAAATCGAAGCATGCTTTCGAAAGCGATAAACACGTTGACAAATGAACGATTAACCCGTGGCTCTTATACCACTGTTGGGGATCGTGCATGTATATGCAGCGGAATTTAAATTTTTTAGATCGAACTAGTTTCGATTACATGCATAAACTAATCACATAGTCAACGTACCTTAACGCTTCCGCCATACATATGGTAATTATCGATTTAATTGAAAAACACGTAAAACCGAAAATTACGAAACATTGTTGTTCATCATTCAATAAAATCGAAACACGTAATCACATATTACTCATAATCATAAATTATAATTCATACAAACATGCTCGAATTAATTTACGAAAGTTTCGATTTATTTACCTCTTGTAGCGTGAGATTTCGACGAATCGAAACCTAGAACCAATCACGTACAAGCTGCAAATTACCAATCCTCGGGGCTGCAACTCACGGCTGGAACAAGCTGATCCAGCAAGCGACGAACGGCGTTGTATGGCAGCAGCAGCGGCGGCGCGTGGGCGGCGTAGCGGCGCGTGCGGCGGTGCGTGGATTCGTTGGGGCAGCAGCTCCTCTCCAATTAGGTTTCACCTCGTATTTTCGACCCACTCGAACTACAACACTAGATGTAAACGAGTTAGATAAACAACAAGTAAACGAAGGAGAAGAGAGGAGAAAACCGGCGGTGATCGGCGGTGGCGTGGCGGGGCAGCAACGGCTGAAGGGATGAGCGGCTAGGGCTTGGGCGGCTAGGGTTTGGTGCAGAAAATCTGATCTCAAACTCTTGTTTGAGGTCTATTTATACATAGGGTTTTCAACCCTAGTGGGTTTAAGTCATTGGGCTTGACCCACTGATGTATTTAGCCCATTCCCTCGTCGGCCTCGTTTCTAATAAACGATCGTTCACAAAATTATAACAAAATTATATTTGTGACGAGCTCAAAGTCCTCGTCGATACGAGTGCCTCTTCGAAATTTCAAATTTCCAAAATTGGAAACTTCCACTTCAGTGGACTTGCTAAATCGGGAAACTTCCCAATTTAGAAAGTTCACTAAATTCCGCATGTCTCTCTTTCTCTACGTTTATTCCGATTCGCAATCCACAATTACGAATCTTGGATTCAATCATATCGACATCCAATCGTTCAAAGATTAACACATTAATCTATGCTTGTTGTTATCAAGGATCTATATTACACGAGAAGTGTGACCCTCAATGGTTCAGGTGTATGCTAGCCGTGGGCTCACAACTCTTTGTGATTCGAAAGACACATTGTTCTTATACGAACTCCTCCCAAGAGTCCCGATTAGAACAAAACTCATTTTACCTAATCCCCGATCAAATCGGTGCCCAACGAATCAAGATTGGCGTCTAGCAACTACGCATCATGATTCCCTAGATACAAGTGAAGTGCCTGCAAGTACCTTATGATATAGTTAGCGTACAGTACGATCCCTTCGCAGCATATGTCCCGATTGAACTAGAGGCATTTGTTCACCGAGACCTCTTGTAAAGTTCAATGACCGTGCGAACGTTCTAGGTATTATAAATCCGTTCGTGTGTGACTCAGGGAAACACATTTCCCTAATCACCCCACTATCAACTCTGGCCAGAGATTCCTTGGATTATAAACCGTCAGAACACACAGGACATCCATGACTACTGAAGCGCTCGAATCCCCTACTACAATTCACAGACTTCACACTAGATTTCGGATTGCACGAACGTTGGCCCTTGGAGTGGTCCGCGGTGGGACTCAGAGACAGGTCACGATTCAATCGGTCCTCTAGTGAAGTCACGGTGATGTCTGGGTCTTAAGGACTAATGGTGTACAACTATATCTTAGAAACCTATTACTCGATGAATGAGAACCACTTATAGATTTATAGGGCGAGGGAGTTCAGTGAACTCATCTAGTATGAGCACCCACTCAAGTATGCCGATGTCACAACACCGAGGACTGATGAGACGCAGTACACATACACTAAGTGCTAGTCTCAAAAGGGAAAAGCCGGTATCCTCATTATTGGCGTAACCCATCGACTAGGAACAAGGTTTAACAGTTACATTACATTGCTCAGTTATCTCATGAATCTACTAGATCAACTCACAATAATAGAGTAACTCGTTAGGACTATATCTATGCTGCTTGCATGGGATAACAAATATAGAATGCCAAATGAAATGTTTTATTATTACGAACGAAAAACGATTGTTTTAAAGTCCTAGTATTGTAGTTCGTGTTTTTAAGAACGTTGATGCGAATGCACTTTTGCGCATGTTTTTTTACATGTACGTTTGTGCATGTCCATTTGAGCGAGTGTCTTTGTGCATGTTTGTTGATTTGTATTAATCTCCTAGGATTAAAGTTTGTGTTTTCATGATACTTTTTGCGAATGCACTTTTGCGTGAGTACTTTTGTGCATGCTTTTGTACTTTTACTTGTGTCCGTATCTTTTCTAGCGAGTGTTTTTGTGCACGTTTCTTGATGCGCATTCATGTCCTCGAACTGTAGTACGTATTTTCATGATCGCTTTTGGAATCCAATTTTAACCATGTTCGAGTCCGAATTTGGAAATTTGCCGTTAGACAGGAAATGTAGCCAGTTGAAATTGCTTTCTAATGCCGCTGGAACTAGTTGATTTGGAGTCCGGATGAGGAAGTTATGCTCAACTTCGTGGACACTACCAAAGATATTGGGGGATTCTCTCTTCTAATTTGATTATATTTTCCTAATTGCAACTCTTTTCTTACTCTTTGATCATTTTTTCTTCCTAGACACCTAATTTTCGAATTGTACCTATAAGATACCAAATCCACCAATTAATATAGAAATATAAATTAATCTGAAAAAAATGAACGTAAACGTAAATGTAGAGTTTTATTTCTACACTCCACTCTATCTTTTTTATCTAGTGCTTTTGTTGTTGTTTGTTGATGCGTATTAAAGTACTAGTATTGTAGTTCGTGTTTTTAAGAACGTTGTTGCGAATGCACTTTTGCGCATGTTTTTTTACATGTACGTTTGTGCATGCCCATTTGAGCGAGTGTCTTTGTGCATGTTTGTTGATTTGTATTAATGTCCTAGGATTGTAGTTTGTGTTTTCATGATCCTTTTTGCGAATCCACTTTTGTGTGAGTACTTTTGTGCATGCTTTTGTTTATGTGCGTATCTCTTCTAGCGAGTGTTTTTGTGCATGTTTCTTGATGCGCATTCATGACCTCGAACTGTAGTATGTATTTTCATGATCGTTTTTACAATCCAATTTTGACCATGTTCGATTCCGAATTTGGAATTTTGCCGTTAGACAGGAATTGTAGCCCGCTGAATTAGCTTCCCAATGCTGCCGTAACCACTTGATTTGGAGTCCGGATGAGAAACTTATGTTCGACTTCGTGGACACTACCAAAGATGTTCGGGGATTCTCTCTTCTAATTTGATTTGATTTTCCTAATTGCAACTCTTTTCTTACTCTTTGATCGTTTTTGCTTCCTGGACACCCAATTTTCTATTTGTACCTATAAAATATCAAATCCACCAATTAATATAGAAATATAAATTAACCCGAAAACAAATCCACGTAAACGTAAACGTAATCGTAGAGTTTTATTTCTACACTCCACTGTATCTTTTTTATCTAGTGTTCTTGTTGTTGTTTGTTGATGCGTTATAAGGTCGTAGTATTGTTGTTCGTGTATTTAAGAATGTTGTTGCGAATGCACGTTTGCACATGTATTTTTACATGTACGTTTGTGCATGTCCATTTGAGCGAGTGTGCTTACGCATGTTTGTTGATTTGTATTAATGTCATAGGATTGTAGTGTATGTTTTCATGATCCTTTTTGCGAATGAACTTTTGCATGAGTACTTTTGTGCATGCTTTTATACTTTTACTAATGTGCGTATCTCTTCTAGAGAGTGTTTTTGTGCACGTTCCTTGATGCGCATTCATGTCCTCGAACTGTCGTACGTATTTTCACGATCGCTTTTGGAATCTGGTTTTTGACCATGTTCGAGTCCGAATTTGGAATTTTGCTGTTCGACAGATATTGTAAACAACTAAAATAGCTTTCCAACGCCGCCGGAACCGGTTGATTTGGAGTCCGGATGAGAATGTTATGCTCTACATCGTGGATACTACCATTGATGTTCGGGGATTCTCTCTTCTAATTTGATTTTATTTTACTAATTGCAACTCTTTTCTTACTCTTTGATCATTTTTTCTTCCTGAACACCTAATTTTCGATTTGTACATATAAGATACCAAATCCACCAATTAATATAGAAATATAAATTAATCAGAAAAAAAATCCACGTTAACGTAAACGTAGAGTTTTATTTCTACACTCCACCGTATCTTTTGTATCTAGTGTTTTTGCTGTTGTTTGTTGATGCGTATTAAAGTCCTAGTATTGTAGTTCGTGTTTTTAAGAACGTTGTTGCGAATGCACTTTTGCGCATGCTTTTTTACATGTACGTTTGTGCATGTCCATTTGAGAGAGGGTCTTTGTGCATGTTTGTTGATTTGTATTAATGTCCTAGGATTGTAGTTTGTGTTTTCATGATCCTTTTTGCGAATGCACTTTTGCATGAGTACTTTTGTGCATGCTTTTGTACTTTTAGTTATGTGCGTATCTCTTCTAGCGAGTGTTTTTGTGCACGTTTCTTGATGCACATTCATGTCCTCGAACTGTAGTACGTATTTTCATGATCGCTTTTGGAATCCAATTTTGACCATGTTCGAGTCTGAATTTTGAATTTTGCCGTTAGACAAAAATTGTAGCAAGCTGAAATAGCTTTCCAATGCCGCCGGAACCGGTTGATGTGGAGTCCAAATGAGAAAGTTATGCTCGACTTTGTGGACACTACCATTGATGTTCGAGGATTCTCTCTTCTAATTTGATTTTATTTTCCTAATTGTAACTTTTTTCTTACTCTTTGATCATTTTTGCTTCCTGGACATCTAACTTTTTATTTGTACCTATAAGATACTAAATCCACCAATTAATATAGAAATATAAATTAATTACAAAAAAAAATCCACGTGAACGTAAACGTAGAGTTTTATTTCTACACTCCACTATATCTGTTTTATGTAGTGTTTTTGTTGTTGTTTGTTGATGCGTATTAAAGTCCTAGTATTGTAGTTCGTGTTTTTAAGAACGTTGTTGCGAATGCGCTTTTGCGCATGTTTTTTTACATGGACGTTTGTGCATGTCCATTTGAGTGAGTGTCTTTGTGCATGTTTGTTGATTTGTATTAATGTCCTAGGATTGTAGTTTGTGTTTTCATGATACTTTTTGCGAATGCACTTTTGCATGAGTACTTTTGTGCATGCTTTTGTACTTTTACTTATGTGCGTATCTCTTCTAGCGAGTGTTTTTGTGCACGTTTCTTGATGCGCATTCATGTCATCGAACTGTGGTACTTATTTTTACGATCGCTTTTGGAATCTAATTTTTGACCATGTTCGAGTCCGAATTTGGAATTTTGCCGTTAGACATAAATTGTAGCCAGCTGAAATAGCGTTCCAACGCCGCCGGAACGGGTTGATTTGGAGTTCGGATGAGAATGTTATGCTCAAATTCGTGGACACTACCATTGATGTTCGGGGATTCTCTCTTCTAATTTGATTTTATTTTCCTAATTGCAACTCTTTTCTTACTCTTTGATCATTTTTGCTTCCTGGACACCTAATTTTCGATTTGTACATATAAGATACCAAATCCACCAATTAATATAGAAATATAAATTAATCAGAAAAAAAATCCACGTAAACGTAAACGTAGAGTTTTATTTCTACACTCCACTGTATCTTTTGTATCTAGTGTTTTTGCTGTTGTTTGTTGATGCGTATTAATGTCCTTTATTGTAGTTCGTGTTTTTAAGAACGTTGTTGCGAATGCACTTTTGCGCATGCTTTTTTACATGTACGTTTGTGCATGTCCATTTGAGAGAGGGTCTTTGTGCATGTTTGTTCATTTATATTAATGTCCTAGGATTGTAGTTTGTGTTTTCATGATCCTTTTTGCGAATGCACTTTTGCATGAGTACTTTTGTGCATGCTTTTGTACTTTTAGTTATGTGCGTATCTCTTCTAGCGAGTGTTTTTGTGCACGTTTCTTGATGCGAATTCATGTCCTCGAACTGTAGTACGTATTTTCATGATCGCTTTCGGAATCCAATTTTGACCATGTTCGAGTCCGAATTTGGAATTTTGCCGATCGACAGAAATTGTAGCCAGCTGAAACAGCTTTCCAATGCCGCCGGAACCGGTTGATTTGGAGTCTGGATGAGAAAGTTATGCTCGACTTCGTGGACACTACCATTGATGTTCGGGGATTCTCTCTTCTAAATTGATTTTATTTTCCTAATTGCAACTTTTTTCTTACTCTTTGATCATTTTTGCTTCCTGGACACCTAATTTTCGATTTGTACCTACAAGATACCAAATCCACCAATTAATATAGGAATATAAATTAATCCGAAAAAAAATCGACGTAAACGTAAACGTAGAGTTTTATTTCTACACTCCACTGTATCTTTTTTATCTAGTGTTTTTGCTGTTGTTGTTAGAGTAGGTGACCGACAAGCCAACTTGTGGCTGTGGTCTTTATCTTATTTCATGTAATAAAACAATCGTTTTTCGTTCGTAATAATAAAATATCTTATTTGGCATTCTATATCTGTTATCCCATGCAAGCAGCATAGATATAGTCCTAACGAGTTACTCTATTACTGTGAGTTAGTCTAGTAGAATCGTGAGATAACTCAGCAATGTAATGTAACTGTTAAACCTTGTTCCTAGTCGATGGGTTACGCCAATAATAAGGATACCGGCCTTTCCCTTTTGAGATTACCACTTAGTGTATGTGTACTGCGTCTCATCAGTCCTCGGTGTTGTGACATCGGCATACTTGAGTGGGTGCTCATACTAGATGAGTTCACTGAACTCCCTCGCCCTAGAAATCTATAAGTGGTTCTCATTCATCGAGTAATAGGTTTCTAAGATATAGTTGTACACCATTAGTCCTTAAGACCCAGACATCACCGTGACTTCACTAGAGGACTGATTGTATCGTGACCTGTCCCTCAGTCCCACAGCGGACCGCTCCAAGGGCCAACATTCGTGCAATCCGAAATCTAGTGTGAAGTATGTGCATTGTAGTAGGGGATTCGAGCGCTTGAGTAGTCATGGATGTCCTGTGTGTTCTGACGGTTTATAATCCAAGGAATCTCTGGTCAGAGTTGATAGTGGGGTGATTAGGGAAATGTGTTTCCCTAAGTCGCACACGAACGGATTTATAATACCTAGAACGTTCGCACGGTTATTGAACTTTATAAGAGGTCTCGGTGAACCAATGCCTCTAGTTCAATCGGGACATGTGCTGCGAAAGGATCGTACTGTACGCTAACTATATCATAAGGTTCTTGCAGACACTTCACTTGTATCTAGGGAATCATGATGCGTAGTTGCTAGACGCCAATCTTGTTCGTTGGGCACCGATTTGATCGACGATTAGGTAAAATGACTTTTACTCTAATCGGGACTCTTGGGAGGAGTTCGTATAAGAAAAATGTGTTGTTCGAATCACAAAGAGTTGTGAGCCCACGGCTAGCATACACCTGAACCATTGAGGGTCACACTTCTCGTGTAATACGGATCCTTGATAACATTGAGCATAGGTTAATATGTTAATCTTTGCAAAGTTGGAGGTCAATATGATTGAGTCCAAGATTCGTGATTATGGATTACGACTCGGAATAAACGTAGAGAAAAAGAGACATGCAGAAATTAGTGAACTTTCTAAATTGGGAAGTTTCCCGATTTAGCATGTCCACTTAAGTGGAAGTTTCCAATTTTGGAAATTGGAAATTTCGAAGAGGCACTCGTATCGACGAGGACTTTAAGCTCGTCACAAATATAATTTCGTTATAATTTTGTGAACGATCGTTTGTTAGAAACGAGGCCGACGAGGGAATGGACTTAATGCATCAGTGGGTCAAGCCCAATGACTTAAGCCCACAAGGGTTGAGAACCCTAAGTATAAATAGACCTCAAACAAGAGTTTGAGATCAGATTTTTACACCCCAAAACCCTAGCCGTCCAGTCCTAGTCGTCCAGCCTCTCGGCCGCCGCTGCCCCGCCGCACCGCCGGAATCCGCCGTTTTTCCCCTCTCCTTTCTCTATCGTATTCCCTTGTTATCTAACCCCTTTGTATCTAGTGCTACAGTAGGGGGAGATTGGTTTATTCGAGGTGAAACCTAATTGGAGAGGAGCTGCTGCCCCGACGGAATCGCCACACCGCCGCTGCACCGCCGCACGCGCCGCTGCACCGCCCACGCGCCGCCGCCGCTGACTGCCACGCGCCGCCATCGCCTCACCTTCGGACCAGCTGCCATTTGGTGGTGTTCCAGCAGCCCCTAGGAGTGGTATAAAGCAGCTTGTACGTGTTTGAGTTTGGATTTCGATTCTTCGAAATCTCACGCTACAAGAGGTAATTAAATCGGAACTTTCGTAATTCGATTCGAACATGTTTGTAATATGTGATTACGTGTTTTGATTTTGTAATATGATGAACAAGCATGTTTCATATTTTTCGGTTTTACATGTTTTTAATAAAATCGATAATTACCATATGTATGGCGGAAGTGTTAAGGTACGTTGACTATGTGATTAGTTTATGCATGTAATCGAAACTAGTTCGATCTAAAAAATTTAAATTCCGCTGCGTATACATGCACGATCCCCAACAGTGGTATCAGAGCCACGGGTTAATCGTTTATTTGTCAACGTGTTTATCGTTTTATCGTTTTCGAAAGCAAGCTTCGATTTGTTGAATTGTTGAATTTTTGGTGTTATCAAATTGGGTGGTTTAATATTAATTAAATATTTTGAATATTTCAGAAAATATTAAAATTTTTAATTTTGAAAAAAATCGATTTTTGCTGCTGTTTTTCAGCTGACCGAACCGGTCCGGTCGGACCGGTCCGACCGGTCCGGTCAGCACACAACAACAAAAAAAAAAAAAAAATTAATTTAATTTTCTGAGATTAATATTAAAATTAATTAATTTTTAATTTTTGAAATTATTTATCAATTAAACCCAATTAGATAATTGATCCATTAATTTAATTTGAATTCAAAGAATAGTGTTGGATTAATTATTTAATTTAATCGTTAAATTAGTTTAATTAATGGAACACAAATTAGATGGCAAATAATTAATGGACTTCATTCTTATTTGATTGATTTATGAATGAAGGGAGTCCGTTAATTATATTTGCAATTAATCGTATTTATTAATTAATTCATGAGATGAATAATTGTGATTAAGTACGATGATGATCGTATGTCTCTCTTAGGATCAATGTGCGTTTCCACATACCTAGAGAACATAGTTGTAGGAATCACAAACGATCATAACCTAAAACTTCCGATGAGCTAATAACATTTAATAAATAAAATCCCTCATTCTTAATCAAGAATAATTATCAAGCTATAAAGGAAAAACAAAATTGTTGAATTTTTCTTTCCTTCTACCAACAATTAAATTATGTGTAGCCTCTCATAATAGTGCAGTAAGCCGTGTTAGCGGGGAGTGCTATTGTGGGATAAGCTGTAATTTAATTGACATTAGATGGAGATACGGTCATAGATAAAATTATGTTGGATTAATGTGGTCGGCTAGATTAACTAGGGATTGCATTAGTTTGATATAGTTGGATCTATGACATCTCATATTGGTAGGCTAGACTTGACGCACGAAGATTTTGATATTCCCTACATTAACTTAGGTCATTATCAAGTGTGAGGTAAATCGAACTTTAGGGTCACATAGTGATGTGATTGATAGTACTCTACCTTTAGGCTTATGTAATCGGGATAGATTAACTACGGGTTACATTAGCGCTATTGGACCTAAAGCCCATTAAAGAAAAATAAGTTTTCTCGATTGTCTGCTAGAGGGTGGTGGAATTCGATAAAATTAGTGGGAGAACAATTAAAACATAAAAGTCCAAAATTTTAATTGTAACGATTATTACGAACTAAACTCTAATTATTGTCTTCTTAAAATTTTCTCAGCAACAATGTCCAAACATCCCCTTTCCTCAATCCTCGACCAAAACAAACTCACCGGTCCAAACTATTTGGATTGGCTTCGCAATCTGAAGCTTGTGCTCCAAGTCGAGGAGCGTCTCTATGTGCTCAATGAACGTCCCCCCGCTGCTCTTCCTGCGACTGCTACTGCTGACGAGACTGCCACTTTCGAGGCATGGAAGAAGGACGACCTCCATGCGAGGTGCTACATGCTAGCATCCATGGTGCCAGAGCTCGCGAGGAAGTATGAGTCTCACGTGCATGCTTATGATATCAAGCATCATCTTGAAAGCATGTACAGTGAGAATACTAGGGAATCGAGGTACTCAGCTACCAAGGAGTTGATCACCATGAGGCTGCGTGAAGGGGCTTCGGTCCACGAGCACGGTCTCAAGATGATCACTCTCCTTGAGAAGTTGGTGAGCCTTGATGTTGTTGGGTTTCGGGCACGTGTACGCAGCGGAAAACAAAAATTTAATGTGATTTAAACGACTTTAAAGCACATAAGCACACGCCCGACAAATTAAAATCAATTAATTGCGTACCTTTGCGCTTCCAGCGAAATTAAAAGCAACATACATGTTAAAATGTTTAACTAAATTTAAACCAATTAACATGCTCGCGTTTAAACCAACTAACATGCTTGCAACTATTAAAACGATTACATATAATCACATAAAATCATACGAAAGCAAACATGAATATTTAGTTTAAACGTAAACGAATCGAAACAAGGGATTCGTGTGTTTACCTCTTGAAGCGTGAGGTAGGAACGCTAAGCAATTCGAGATTGCTACGGAAACCAATCCGTACAATCGGGGAAGCAGCGGTGCAGCGGCAGCAGCAGCGAGACGGCCTGTGGCGGCGCGTTTTACTCACGCGCGGTCTTCGGGCGGCGCGTGGGGTTGCGTGCGGCTTCGACTCGTGTGCTGCTCCTCGATTCTTCGATCTTCGATCTTCCTCCTCTCGGATTTCACCTCGTATACTTTGATCTACTAAACACGTGGCACTAGACACGTAATAGTTAGAAAAACGGAAGAAAAAGAGAAGGAAAGAGACTACCAAGGCAGTCGGCCGATGAACGGCGAGAATCCGGCGACGGCGCCGGTGATGGCCGCGGGAGAGAGGCCGAGAGAGAGAGGTGAGCGGCTAGGGTTTTGATTAGGTCTTGTGTGTTTGTGCAAGGCCTATAAATCAAGTATTTATAGTCCCTTTCATAAAACCCTAACGGGCTTAAGTTGGACCGGGCCCAACAACTTAAGCTCGTTAGTTCCTTTACTTGCTCGTCTCTCTCAATTCAATGACCGGAAAATTGCAACAATTACATTTTCGGAATCATTATAATATCCTCGTCATTACGAGTGCCAACTCTCATTTTCCAACTTTCCAAAAGTGGAAACCCCAGTTCAGTGCACTTTCAAAATTCGGAAATTTCCCGATTTAGAAAGTTCACTAACACGTTCGCCTATTCTTTTCCTTTTCTCATTCTCATTCATAATTCCAAATTACGAATGTTGGATCCAATCATATTGACTTCCAATCATGCAAGGATAAACTATTTTATCTCTGACCGTTTATTCAAAGATCTCATGTGCACGAGCAGTGTGACCCTCGATGGTTCAGGTGTAAGCTAGCCGTGGGCCCACAACCCTTTGTGGTCAAAACTCATCCCTTAGAGTTACGATTAAGATGAAGCTCGTTTCACCTTAATCACCCAACGAATCAAGATTGGCGTCTAGCAACTATGCGTCATGATTCCCTAGATACAAATGAAGTGCCTGCAAGAACCTTCAGATATAGTTAACGTACAGTACGGTCCCTTCGATTCATATGTCCCGATCGAACTAGAGGCATTTGGTTCATCGAGACCTCTTGATATGTTCGATGACGGTGCAATCGTTCCAAGTGTTGTAATCGTTACGTGCATGACTTAGAGAATCGAATTCTCTAATCATCACTTAGTCAGCTCTGGCCAGAGACTTAGAATGATTACAAACTTTCAGAACACACAGGACATCCAAGACTATTCTAGCGATCGAATCCCCGACTATAATGCACAGACTTCCCACTAGATTTCGGACTGCACGAACACTGGCCCTTGGGATGGTCCTCGGTGGAACTCAGGGACAGGTCACGATACAGCTGGTCCTCTAGTGACGTCACGGTGTTGTCTAGGTCATAAGGACTAATGGTGTACAACTATACCATAGATATCTCTACTCGATTATTGGGAACCACTTAGAGATGTCTAGGGTGAGGGAGTTCAGTGAACTCGTCAACTTACGAGCACCCACTTATGCATGCCGATATCACAATACCGTTTACTGATGAGATGCAGTACACATACACTAAGTGCTAGTCTTAATGGGAAAGGCCGATATCCTCATTAGTGGCGTAACCCTTCGACTAGGAACACGTTGAACAGTTATAATACTTGAGTAAATATCTCACGATCCTAACGACCAATTACTAGTACTTGTAGTAACTGTAAGGACTATATCTATGCTTGTGACAAAGGGACAAAGATATAGAATGCCAAGGTGTTTTATCATTAATACGAATAAAGGTTCGTTTATTACAATAATAAATACGAAAGACCACAGCCACACGTTGGCTTGTTGGTCACCTACTCTAACAATCTCCCACTTGACCTAAAGCCAACTACCCATAAATCGCAATCCCATCGACTCTCGATGTTTCTCATGGACCGATCTCGGTAAAGGCTTCGTGAAGGGGTCTGCAACGTTCTCTTCCGAGGTGACTCGTTCTACCTTAACTTCACCTCTATCAATGATCTCTCGGATCACGTGATACTTCCTCAGAATATGCTTCGACTTCTGATGAGATCGTGGCTCCTTAGCTTGCGCCACGGCTCCGGTGTTATCACAGTACAATGGTACTGGATCACTAGCATCAGGAATGACACCCAACTCTTGGATGAATTTCCTTATCCAAGTCCCTTCTTTTGCAGCTTCGGATGCTGCAATGTATTCCGCTTCGGTAGTGGAATCAGCCGTCGTGTTTTGCTTGGAACTCTTCCAACACACGGCACCACCATTAAGCGTGAATATAAATCCAGAATTCGACTTTGAGTCGTCCACATCCGATTGAAAACTAGAGTCTGTAAAACCCTCTAATTTCAACTCGGCACCCCCATAGACCAAAAATATATCCTTAGTCCTTCGCAAGTACTTGAGGATATCTTTCACGGCTTTCTAGTGAGCCGGGCCGGGGTTAGACTGATATCTGCTTGTGACACCACAGCATATGCAATATCGGGTCTCGTACATAGCATGCCATACATTATGCTTCCTATGGCAGAAGCATAGGGCGTCCTTTTCATCTCCTCGATTTCACTAGGTGTTTGCGGACACATAGATTTCGAGAGACGAACCCCATGGGACATTGGCAAGAATCCCTTCTTGGATTCTTCCATGCTAAACCGTTTCATAACGGTGTCTATGTACAGGCTTTGGGATAAGCCAAGCATCTTCCTTGCTCTATCTCTATAGATGCGTATTCCCAATACGTAAGATGCTTGTCCCAAATCCTTCATTGAGAAACGTGTGGACAACCATGCTTTCGTTTGCTGCAACATTCCTCCATCATTCCCAATGAGTAGAATGTCATCAACGTAAAGCACTAAAAATATCACTGCCTTCCCACTAACCTTCTTGTATACACAAGGTTCCTCCGGATTCTTCTCAAAATCAAACTCTTTGATAGTTGAGTCGAACCTAATGTTCCAACTTCGGGATGCTTGTTTCAATCCATAAATGGATCGCTGGAGCTTGAAAACCTTTTGCTCACTTCCAGAAGATATGAAGCCTTCCGGCTGCGCCATGTAAATTTCTTCCTCAATATCTCCATTAAGGAAGGCGGTCTTCACATCCATTTGCCATATCTCGTAGTCGTACCACGCAGCTATGGCCAGCAAAATCCTAATGGACTTCAGCATCGCGACTGGCGAAAAGGTTTCCTCATAGTCAACGCCTTGCCTTTGAGTGTATCCTTTCGCTACCAATCTAGCTTTATAGGTCGATACCTTTCCATGCACTCCAATTTTCTTCTTATAGATCCACTTGCAGCCAATAGGAACAATTCCCTTAGGTTGATCTACCAAGGTCCACACCTTGTTGGACTACATGGAGTCCATTTCGGATTTCATGGCAGTTAGCCAATGTCCCATGTGCGCATCCGATACGGCCTCATTGTATGTTCTTGGATCTTGTCCAAGATCAACTTGATCTTCATCATTTTCGAGGAGGAATAACCTATCCGGCATTTTCCGAACTCTTTCGGATCTACGTACCGTAGGTTCAGGAGGTATATTAGTGGTTTGTTGTATTGGTTCGATTGCTTGTTCTTGCGTTTGAACTTCACTTTGTGGTTCTTCAACTACTTCAAGTTCTATCATGCTGCCCTTTCTATCGGATAGAAACTCCCTTTCCAAAAAGGTGGCATTTCTCGAAACAAACGTCTTTGCTTCTCTGACATAGTAGAACTCGTATCCCATCGAGTCTTCGGGATACCCCACAAAATAGCACAAGTCGGATTTACTATCCAACTTATCTCCCACTAATCGCTTCACATAAGCGGGACAACCCCATATCCTAATATGTTTGTAGTTGGGTTTCCGGGAATGCCAAAGTTCATAAGGTGTGGATTTAACTGCTTTGGTGTTAACTCTATTCAGCAAATACGCGGCAGTACGAAGTGCATGACCCCACAAGTATGCCGGTAAGTTTGTGAACCCCATCATTGATCGAACCATATCTAATAAAGTTCGATTCCGACGTTCGGAGACTCCATTAAGTTGAGGAGTTCCCGGTGGAGTCCATTGGGATTGTATCCCATTCTCTTTTAGATAGTCAATGAACTCGATGCTCAAGTATTCTCCACCACTATCGGATCGCAGCTTCTTAATACTTCGTCCGAGTTGCTTTTCCACTTCGTGACTAAAATCTTTGAACCTTTCAAATGTTTCATACTTGTACTTCATCAAGTACACGTACCCATACCTAGAATAATCGTCGGTAAAGGTAGCGAAGTAGTTATATCCACCCTTCGCACTAACACTTAGTGGACCACATACGTCTGTATGGATCAAATCCAAAAGACCCTCGGCTCGTTCCATTTTTCCTTTGTAGGGTGACTTGGTCATTTTCCCTTTAAGGCAAGATTCACAAGTTTGCAGTGATTTCACGTCCTCCAAAGAGAACAATCCTTCACTGACAAAATCGTTCATCCTTCTTAAAGAGACATGACCTAATCTAGCGTGCCAAAGTTGTGCGGGGTTTTGATCTATCTCCTTATGTTTTGCTGATATAACATTAATAGGTATTTCATTTGGATTTAGTTCATACAAGTTGTTTAATAGTCGTCCTTTGCAAATCAAATTCTCATTCTTTTGTATAATGCAAATCGAATTTCCAAAAACAAAAGTAAAACCTTCAATATCTAATACAGGAATAGAAATAAGGTTTCTAATGAGGGACGGAACAAATAAACAATCGTTCAAACCAATAGGAAAACTATAATCCAAAACATTTAAGTAAATTGTGCCAATGGCTTCAGCAGCAACTCTTGCTCCATTCCCCATCCTTAGGTAGGTCTCACCCGCTCTAAGTCTTCGACTTCTTGTCATTAGCTGCAAATCATTGCACAAATGTGAGCCACAGCCCGTATCCAATACCCAAGAAGAAGAGTTGACAGAAAAATTTACGTCAATGAAATACGTACCCTTTTCAGAACCTTTCTGCTTTAGGTAAGCCTTGCAGTTGCGGCGCCAATGTCCTTTCTTTCCACAGTGATGGCAAGCATCATCAACTTGCTTACCAACCTTTGCTTTGGGGGCCCCACTACCTTCACCCACTTCGAACTTGCTGTTTGGGAAGGGAACTCTTTCCTTTCTCTTCTTTTGGAAAGAACTCTTCTTTCCAGAAGTAGCAGCAATGAGAACAGACTTCTCTTTCTTAATGGTGGACTCGAAGCTGACCAACATGTTCATTAACTCATCCAAGGGAGGATCTAGTTTGTTCATGTTGAAGTTCACTATGAACGATTCATAGGAACTAGGAAGAGACAACAGGATCAAATCCAACGAGAGCTCGGCCGGGAGGGTGACATCAAGATTCACTAGCTTTTCAAGGAGAGTGATCATTTTGAGACAGTGCTCGTGGACCGAAGTCCCTTCGCGCAGTCTCGCTGTGATCAACTCCTTTGTAGCAGCGTACCTCGATGCCCTAATATTCTCACTATACATGCTATCGAGATGAGCCTTTATATCGAAAGCATGCATGTGAGACTCATATTTCCTCGCAAGCGCGGGCTCCATGGCGGCTATCATATAGCACCTAGCATGAGTGTCATCTTTCTTCCAAACTTCTCAGCATCAGTCGCTGTGGCAGGTATAGTGGCGGGAAGTCTCTCGTTCAAAACATAGAGACGCCCCTCAACAGTTAGCACAAGTTTAAGACTACGCAACCAATGTAGGTAATTAGGGCCATTGAGTTTATTGTCGAGGATTGACATTATGGGATTCTTAGACATGATTATCTGAGACATATAGAGAAGAGGATTATTAGAGATTCGCGTTAAATGATTGTTACAATTAAATGTTTGGTCTTATGTTATTTAATTGTTCTCCCACTAATTTTATCGAGTTCCACTTCCCTCTAGTAGACAAACGAGAAAACTGATTTTTCTTAATGGGCTTTAGGTCCAATAGACAAATATAACCCGTAGTTAATCTTGCCCGATTATATTTGCCCAAAGGTAGATCACAATCAATCATATCCACAATATGACCCTAAATTAATTTTCCTCACACTTGATAATGACCTAAGTTAATCTCGCGAATATCAAAATCGTCGTGTGTCAAGTCTAACCTACCAATCAAAGATGCTCATAGAACTTGATTATGCCAAACTAATGCAGTCCCTAGTTAATCTAGCCGACCACGTTAATCCAACATAACCCTTTTCTATGGCTACCTTCATCGCTATGTCAATTGAATTACAGCTTACTCTACCATAGCACTCCCCGCTAACACGGCTTACTGCACTACAGCAAAGGGCTACACATAATCCAACCGTTGGCAGAAGGAAAGAAATAACTCAACAGATTGGGTCATTCTTTATAGCTTGAAATGATTCTCAATTAGATTAAGAATGAGGGGTTTTATTAAAAGTTTTTATCTCATCAGAAGGTTCGGATTGGTCTATGTGATTCCTACATCTATGTTCTCTAAAGGTATATGGAAACGCATATTGTCCTAAGAGGAACATACGACCTAATTATATAATTAATTACATTAATTAATTATCGGGTTTTTCAAAATAATTATAGAACCTCTAGCATAAATCATTCAAATAATGTTGAGGTACTACTAATTAAGTTGAACTATAATCAATCTTATATATGTGTTCTATTAATTGAAATCAATTTAACAATTTAAATTAATTAATTAATCTAACACCTATTTACTAAAATAGATGATTGTCGATCCAATTATCTAATTGGGATTAATTGAAAATAATTTTCCAAAAATTAAAATCAATTTATTTAAGTTTAATTTTAGAAATCTGAAATTATTTTATTTTATTTTTTTTTTATTTTTTTTTTCAGTGAACCGGTTCGGCCCAACCGGTCTGACCGGTTCGGACCGAAGCAGTCCGGTTCTGTCCGGTCCAGCTGACCCAAATCAGTGGGTCGGGTCAGTCGGACCGAGAACCGGTTTGACCGACCCGAATCCACGTGGATTCGGTCAACTAGATCGCACACAACCATCGAACCGGCCGGTTCGACCGGTTCGATCCGAACAATTAAAAACCGACGTTTCTAAAAATAATTTCAGATCCGATTTTCCAATTTTAAACAATTTTAAAGCTGGAAAAATTCTAAACAATATTTCGAAAATATTTTAAACTTACGAAAACTCCCAATTACATAATACAACAATCACTACTTTAATAAATCGAACATGCATAAAATCATAGCATATTAAAACGAACGCAATTAATTATGCAACGACCTCTGATACCACTGTTGGGTTTCGGGCACGTGTACGCAGCGGAAAACAAGAATTTAATGTGATTTAAACGACTTTAAAGCACATAAGCACACGCCCGACAAATTAAAATCAATTAATTGCGTACCTTTGCGCTTCCAGCGAAATTAAAAGCAACATACATGTTAAAATGTTTAACTTAATTTAAACCAATTAACATGCTCGCGTTTAAACCAACTAACATGCTTGCAACGATTAAAACGATTACATATAATCACATAAAATCATACGAAAGCAAACATGAATATTTAGTTTAAACGTAAACGAATCAAAACAAGGGATTCGTGTGTTTACCTCTTGAAGCGTGAGGTAGGAGCGCTAAGCAAGTCGAGATTGCTACGGAAACCAATCCGTACAATCGGGGCAGCAGCGGTGCAGCGGCAGCAGCGGCGAGACGGGCCGTGGCGGCGCGTGTAACTCACGCGCGGTCTTCGGGCGGCGCGTGGGGTTGCGTGCGGCTTCGGCTCGTGTGCTGCTCCTCGATTCTTTGGTCTTCGATCTTCCGCCTCTCGGATTTCACCTCGTATACTTTGATCTACTAAACACGTGGCACTAGACACGTAATAGTTAGAAAAATGGAAGAAAAAGAGAAGGAAAAAGACTACCAAGGCAGTCGGCCGATGAACGGCGAGAATCGACGACGGCGACGGTGATGGCCGCGGGAGAGAGGCCGAGAGAGAGAGAGATGATCGGCTAGGGTTTTTGATTAGGTCTTGTGTGTTTGTGCAAGGCCTATAAATCAAGTATTTATAGTCCCTTGCATAAAACCCTAACGGGCTTAAGTTGGACCGGGCCCAACAGCTTAAGCTCGTTAGTTACGAGTGCCAACTCTCATTTTCCAACTTTCCAAAAGTGGAAACCCTAGTTCAGTGCACTTTCTAAATTTGGAAATTTCCCGATTTAGAAAGTTCACTAACACGTTCGCCTATTCTTTTCCTTTTCTCATTCTCATTCATAATTCCAAATTACGAATGTTGGATCCAATCATATTGACTTCGAATCATGCAAAGATAAACTATTTTATCTCTGACCGTTTATTCAAAGATGTCATGTGCACGAGCAGTGTGACCCTCGATGGTTCAGGTGTAAGCTAGCCGTGGGCCCACAACCCTTTGTGGTCAAAACTCGTCCCTTAGAGTTACGATTAAGATGAAGCTCGTTTCACCTTAATCACCCAACGAATCAAGATTGGCGTCTAGCAACTATGCGTCATGATTCCCTAGATACAAATGAAGTGCCTGCAAGAACCTTCAGATATAGTTAACGTACAGTACGGTCCCTTCGATTCATATGTCCCGATCGAACTAGAGGCATTTGGTTCATCGAGACCTCTTGATATGTTCGATGACGGTGCAATCGGACTGCACGAACACTGGCCCTTGGGATGGTCCTCGATGGAACTTAGGGACAGGTCACGATACAGCTGGTCCTCTAGTGAAGTCACGGTGATGTCTAGGTCATAACGACTAATGGTGTACAACTATACCATAGATATCTCTACTCGATTATTGGGAACCACTTAGAGTTTTCTAGGGTGAGGGAGTTCAGTGAACTCGTCAACTTACGAGCACCCACTTATGCATGCCGATATCACAATACCGTTTACTGATGAGATGCAGTACACATACACTAAGTGCTACTCTTAATGGGAAAGGCCGATATCCTCATTAGTGGCGTAACCCTTCGACTAGGAACACGTTTAACAATTATAATACTTGAGTAAATATCTCACGATCCTAACGATCAATTACTAGTACTTGTAATAACTGTAAGGACTATATCTATGCTTGTGACAAAGGGACAAAGATATAGAATGCCAAGGTGTTTTATCATTAATACGAATAAAGGTTCGTTTATTACAATAATAAATACGAAAGACCACAACCACACGTTGGCTTGTTGGTCACCTACTCTAACAGATGTCACCCTCCCGGACGAGCTCTCGGTGGATTTGGTCCTACTGTCCCTTCCTAGTTCTTATGAATCGTTCATAGTGAACTTCAACATGAACAAGCTTGATCCACCATTGGATGAGTTGTTGAACATGTTGGTCAGCTATGAGTTCACGATCAAGAAGGAGAAATTTGTTCTCCTAGTTGCTCCTTCTGCAAAGAAAGGTTCTTTACAGAAGAAAAGGAAATAAAGGAGTTTCGGCCCGAGCAAGAAACTTGAGAAGGGCGAGTCGAGCGGAGTGAAGAATGACAAGGTAACCAAGCAAGTTGATGACGCTTGCCATCATTGTGGAATGAAGGGCCATTGGCGACACAACTGCAAGTCTTACCTCGATCAGAAACGTTCTGAAAAGGGTACGTATTTAGTTGAAGTTAATTTCTCCGTTAAATCATCTGCTTGGGTATTGGATACTGGTTGTGGCTAAACATCTTTGTAATGATTTGCAGCTCATGACAAGAAGTAGGAAGCTTAATGTGGGTGAGACCTACCTAAGAATGGGCAACGGAGCAAGGGTTGCTGCTTAAGCCATTGGGACAATTTATCTTTCTGTTTTGGTTTTAGTTTTTCCATTGTTTTGAACAATTGTTTATTTGTTCCGTCACTTATTCGAAACCTTATTTCTATTCCTGTTTTGGATAATGAAGGTTTTACTTTTGTTTTTGGAAATTCGATTTGCATTATACAAAAGGATGAAAATATGATTTGTAAGGGACAACTTATAAACAACTTATATGAACTAAATCCAAGTGAAATACCAATTAACGTTATATCAGCAAAACGAAAAGATATAAGTCTTAACCCCGCACGACTTTGGCACGCTCGACTGGGTCATATTTCCTTGAGAATGATGAACAAATTTGTAAGTGAAGGATTTTTCTCCTTGGAGGACGTGAAATCACTTCAAACTTGTGTATCCTGCCTTAAAGAAAAAATGACCAAGACTCCCTTCAAAGGGAAGATGGAACGAGCCGAGGGTCTTTTGGATTTGATCCATCCAGACGTGTGTGGTCCACTAAGCGTTACTGCTAGGGGTGGTTTTAACTACTTCGTTACCTTTACCGACGATTATTCTAGGTATGGTTTCGTGTACTTAATGAAGTGTAAGTCTGAAACTTTTGAAAAGTTCAAAGATTTTAGAGACCAAGTAGAAAACCAACTCGGTAGACGTATTAAGAAACCACGATCCGATCGTGGTGGCGATTACTTAAGTACTGAGTTTATAGACTATCTTAAAGAGAATGGGATTCTGTCTCAATGGACTCCTCCAGGAACTCCTCAACTTAATGGAGTTTCCGAATGTCGGAATCGAACACTGTTAGACATGGTTCGATCTATGATGGGGATCACCGAGCTACCGGCATACCTATGGGGTCATGCACTCCTAACTGCCGTATATTTGCTGAATAGGGTTAATACCAAAGCAGTTAACTCCACACCTTATGAACTTTGGCACTCCAAGAAACCCACGTTTAAACATATTAGGATATGGGGTTGTCCCGCTTACGTGAAGCGGCTAGTGGGAGATAAGTTGGATAGAAAGTCCGACTTATGCTATTTTGTGGGGTATCCCGAGGATTCCATGGGATACGAATTCTACTATGTTTCCGAGGCAAAGGTGTTCGTCTCGAGAAATGCCGTGTTCCTTGAGAAGGAATTTCTATCGGATACAAAGGGCAGTGTAGTTGATCTCGAAGAAGTTCGAGAACCACAATCTGAAGTTCAAGCACAACAATCAGATAATGAACCAATTCAACAAACCACTAATATACCTCCTGAACCGTCGCTTCGTAGATCCGAAAGAATTCGGAGAGCGCCCGATAGGTTATTCCTCGTTGATGAAGTTGTCCGAGGATGTGATCCTAGAACTTTCAACGAAGCTGTATCAGATACAGACAAGGGACATTGGCTTAATGCCATGAAATCCGAAATGGACTCTATGTACTCCAACAAGGTATGGACCTTGGTAGATCCACCTGAGGGAATTGTTCCCATAGGCTGCAAGTGGATCTATAAGAAGAAAATTGGAGTAGATGGAAAGGTATTGACCTACAAGGCTAGATTGGTAGCGAAGGGTTATACTCAAAAGCAAGGAGTTGACTATGAGGAAACCTTCTCTCTAGTTGCTATGCTTAATTCCATTAGGATTTTGCTGGCCATCTCTGCGTGGTATGACTACGAGATATGGCAAATGGATGTGAAGACCGCTTTCCTTAATGGGGACATTGAGGACAAAATTTACATGGCGCAGCTGGAAGGCTTCATATCTTCTGGAGATGAGCAAAAGGTTTGCAAACTCCAGCGATCCATTTATGGATTGAAACAAGCATCCCGTAGTTGGAACAAAAGGTTCGACACAACTATCAAAGAGTTTGAATTTGTGAAAAACCCGGAGGAACCTTGTGTCTACAAGAAGGTTAGTGGGAGCTTGTATCTAGGGAATCATGACGCGTAGTTGCTAGACGCCAATCTTGATTCGTTGGGTGATTAAGGTGAAACGAGCTTCATCTTAATCGTAACTCTAAGGGACGATTTTTGACCACAAAGGGTTGTGGGCCCACAGCTACCTTACACCTGAACCATCGAGGGTCACACTGCTCGTGCACATGAGATCTTTGAATAAACGGTCAGAGATAAAATAGTTTATCTTTGCATGATTGGAAGTCAATATGATTGGATCCAACATTCGTAATTTGGAATTATGAATGAGAATGAGAAAAGGAAAAGAATAGACGAACGTGTTAGTGAACTTTCTAAATCGGGAAATTTCCAAAATTAGAAAGTGCACTGAACTAGGGTTTCCACTTTTGGAAAGTTGGAAAATGAGAGTTGGCACTCGTAATGACGAGGATATTATAATGATTCCGAAAATGTAATTGTTGCAATTTTCCGATCATTGAATTGAGAGAGACGAGCAAGTAAAGGAACTAACGAGCTTAAGCTGTTGGGCCCGGTCCAACTTAAGCCCGTTAGGGTTTTATGCAAGGGACTATAAATACTTGATTTATAGGCCTCGCACAAACACACAAGACCTAATCAAAAACCCTAGCCGCTCACCTCTCTCTCTCGGCCTCTCTCCCGCGGCTATCACCGGCGCCGTCGCCGGATTCTCGCCGGAATCGGCCGTTCATCGGCTGACTGCCTTGGTAGTCTCTTTCCTTCTCTTTTTCTTCCATTTTTCTAACTATTACGTGTCTAGTGCCACGTGTTTAGTAGATCAAAGTATACGAGGTGAAATCCGAGAGGAGGAAGATCGAAGATCGAAGAATCGAGGAGCAGCACACGAGCCGAAGCCGCACGCAACCCCACGCGCCGCCCGAAGACCGCGCGTGAGTTACACGCGCCGCCACGGCCCATCTCGCCGCTGCTGCCACTGCACCGCTGCTGCCCCGATTGTACGGATTGGTATCCGTAGCAATCTCGACTTGCTTAGCGCTCCTACCTCACGCTTCAAGAGGTAAACACACGAATCCCTTGTTTCGATTCGTTTACGTTTAAACTAAATATTCATGTTTGCTTTCGTAAGATTTTATGTGATTATATGTAATCGTTTTAATCGTTGCAAGCATTTTAGTTGGTTTAAACGCGAGCATGTTAATTGGTTTAAATTTAGTTAAACATTTTAGATGTATGTTGCTTTTAATTTTGCTGGAAGCGCAAAGGTACGCAATTAATTGATTTTAATTTGTCGGGCGTGTGCTTATGTTCTTTAAAGTCGTTTAAATCACATTAAATTTTTTTTTCCGCTGCGTACACGTGCCCGAAACCCAACAGTGGTATCAGAGCTCGTTGCGCAATTAATTGCGTCGTTCAATATGGTGTGATTTTATGCATGTTCAATTTATTAAAGTAGTGATTGTCGTATTATGTAATTTGGAGTTTTCGTAAGTTTAAAATATTTTTGAAATATTGTTTAGAATTTTTCCAGCTTTAAAATTGTTTAAAATTGGAAAATCGGATCTGAAATTGTTTTTAAAACGTCGGTTTTTGTTGTTCGGATCGAACCGGTTGAACCGGCCGGTTTGATGGTTGTGTGCGACCTAGTTGACCGAATCCACGTGGATTCGGGTCGGTCAGACCGGTTCCCGGTTCGACTGACCCGGCCCACTGATTTGGGTCAGCTGGACCGGACAGAACCGGACCGCTTCGAGCCGAACCGGTCAGACCGGTTGGGCCGAACCGGTTCACTGAAAAAAAAAAAAAAAAAAAAAAAAAAAATATTTAAGATTTCTAAAATTAAACTTAAAAAAAATTGATTTTAATTTTTGGAAAATTATTTTCAATTAATCCCAATTAGATAATTGGATCGACAATCATCTATTTTAGTAAATAGGTGTTAGATTAATTAATTAATTTAAATTGTTAAATTGATTTCAACTTAATTAGTAGTACCTCAACATTATTTGAATGATTTATGCTAGTTGAGGTTCTATAATTATTTTGAAAAACCCGATAATTAATTAATGTAATTAATTATATAATTAGGTCGTATGTTCCTTTTAGGACAATATGCGTTTTCCATATACCTTTAGAGAACATAGATGTAGGAATCACATAGACCAATCCGAACCTTCTGATGAGATAAAAACTTTTAATAAAACCCCTCATTCTTAATCTAATTGAGAATCATTTCAAGCTATAAAGAATGACCCAATCTGTTGAGTTATATCTTTCCTTCTGCCAACGGTTGGATTATGTGTAGCCCTTTGCTGTAGTGCAGTAAGCCGTGTTAGCGGGGAGTACTATGGTAGAGTAAGCTGTAATTCAATTGACATAGCGATGAAGGTAGCCATAGAAAAGGGTTATGTTGGATTAACGTGGTCGGCTAGATTAACTAGGGACTGCATTAGTTTGGCATAATCAAGTTCTATGAGCATCTTTGATAGGTAGGTTAGACTTGACACACGACGATATTGATATTCGCGAGATTAACTTAGGTCATTATCAAGTGTGAGGAAAATTAATTTAGGGTCATATTGTGGATATGATTGATTGTGATCTACCTTTGGGCAAATATAATCGGGCTAGATTAACTACGGGTTATATTTGTCTATTGGACCTAAAGCCCATTAAGAAAAAATAGTTTTCTCGTTTGTCTACTAGAGGGAAGTGGAACTCGATAAAATTAGTGGGAGAACAGTTAAATAACATAAGTCCAAACATTTAATTGTAACGATTATTTAACGCGAATCTCTAATAATCCTCTTCTCTATATGTCTCAGATAATCATGTCTAAGAATCCCATAATGTCAATCCTCGACAATAAACTCAATGGCCCTAATTACCTAGATTGGTTGCGTAGTCTTAAGCTTGTGCTAACTGTTGAGGGGCGTCTCTATGTTTTGAACGAGACACTTCCCGCCACTATACCTGCCACAGCGACTGATGCTGAGAAGGAAAATTATGAAGTTTGGAAGAAAGATGACACTCATGCTAGGTGCTATATGATAGCCGCCATGGAGCCCGCGCTTGCGAGGAAATATGAGTCTCACATGCATGCTTTCGATATAAAGGCTCATCTCGATAGCATGTATAGTGAGAATATTAGGGCATCGACGTACGCTGCTACAAAGGAGTTGATCACAGCAAGACTGCGCGAAGGGACTTCGGTCCACGAGCACTGTCTCAAAATGATCACTCTCCTTGAAAAGCTAGTGAATCTTGATGTCACCCTCCCGGCCGAGCTCTCGTTGGATTTGATCCTGTTGTCTCTTCCTAGTTCCTATGAATCGTTCATAGTGAACTTCAACATGAACAAACTAGATCCTCCCTTGGATGAGTTAATGAACATGTTGGCCAGCTTCGAGTCCACCATTTAGAAAGAGAAGTCTGTTCTCATTGCTGCTACTTCTGGAAAGAAGAGTTCTTTCCAAAAGAAGAGAAAGGAAAGAGTTCCCTTCCCAAACAGCAAGTTCGAAGTGGGTGAAGGTAGTGGGGGCCCCAAGGCAAAGGTTGGCAAGCAAGTTGATGATGCTTGCCATCACTGTGGAAAGAAAGGACATTGGCGCCGCAACTGCAAGGCTTACCTAAAGCAGAAAGGTTCTGAAAAGGGTACGTATTTCATTGACGTAAATTTGTCTGTCAACTCTTCTTCTTGGGTATTGGATACGGGCTATGGCTCACATTTGTGCAATGATTTGCAGCTAATGACAAGAAGTCGAAGACTTAGAGCGGGTGAGACCTACCTAAGGATGGGGAATGGAGCAAGAGTTGCTGCTGAAGCCATTGGCACAATTTACTTAAATGTTTTGGATTCTAGTTTTCCTATTGTTTTGAACGATTGTTTATTTGTTCCGTCCCTCATTAGAAACCTTATTTCTATTCCTGTATTAGATATTGAAGGTTTTACTTTTGTTTTTGGAAATTCGATTTGCATTATACAAAAGAATGAGAATTTCATTTGAAAAGGACGACTATTAAACAACTTGTATGAACTAAATCCAAATGAAATACCTATTAATGTTATATCAGCAAAATGTAAGGAGATAGATCAAAACCCCGCACAACTTTGGCACGCTAGATTAGGTCATGTCTCTTTAAGAAGGATGAACGATTTTGTCAGTGAAGGATTGTTCTCTTTGGAGGACGTGAAATCACTGCAAACTTGTGAATCTTGCCTTAAAGGGAAAATGACCAAGTCACCCTACAAAGGAAAAATGGAACGAGCCGAGGGTCTTTTGGATTTGATCCATACAGACGTATGTGGTCCACTAAGTGTTAGTGCGAAGGGTGGATATAACTACTTCTCTACCTTTACCGACGATTATTCTAGGTATGGGTACGTGTACTTGATGAAGTACAAGTCTGAAACATTTGAAAGGTTCAAAGATTTTAGGCATGAAAAAGTGGAAAAGCAACTCGGACGAAGTATTAAGAAGTTGCGATCCGATCGTTGTGTAGAATACTTGAGCATCGAGTTCATTGACTATCTAAAAGAGAATGGGATACAATCCCAATGGACTCCACCGGGAACTCCTCAACTTAATGGAGTCTCCGAACGTCGGAATCGAACTTTATTAGATATGGTTCGATCAATGATGGGGTTCACAAACTTACCGGCATACTTGTGGGGTCATGCACTTCGTACTGCCGCGTATTTGCTGAATAGAGTTAACACCAAAGCAGTTAAATCCACACCTTATGAACTTTGGCATTCCCGGAAACCCAACTACAAACATGTAAGGATATGGGGTTGTCCTGCTTATGTGAAGCGATTAGTGGGAGATAAGTTGGATAGTAAATCCGACTTGTGCTATTTTGTGGGGTATCCCGAAGACTCGATGGGATACGAGTTCTACTATGTCAGAGAAGCAAAGACGTTTGTTTCGAGAAATGCCACCTTTTTGGAAAGGGAGTTTCTATCCGATAGAAAGGGCAGCATGATAGAACTTGAAGTAGTTCAAGAACCACAAAGTGAAGTTCAAACGCAAGAACAAGAAATCGAACCAATACAACAAACCACTAATATACCTCCTGAACCTACGGTACGTAGATCCGAAAGAGTTCGGAAAATGCCGGATAGGTTATTCCTCCTCGAAAATGATGAAGATCATGTTGATCTTGGACAAGATCCAAGAACATACAATGAGGCCGTATCGGATGCGGACATGGGACATTGGCTAACTGCCATGAAATCCGAAATGGACTCCATGTACTCCAACAAGGTGTGGACCTTGGTAGATCAACCTAAGGGAATTGTTCCTATTGGCTGCAAGTGGATCTATAAGAAGAAAATTGGAGTGGATGGAAAGGTATCAACCTACAAAGCTAGATTGGTAGCGAAAGGATACACTCAAAGGCAAGGCGTTGACTATGAGGAAACCTTTTCTCCAGTCGCGATGCTGAAGCCCATTAGGATTTTGCTGGCCATAGTTGCGTGGTACGACTACGAGATATGGCAAATGGATGTGAAGACCGCCTTCCTTAATGGAGATATTGAGGAAGAAATTTACATGGCGTAGCCGGAAGGCTTCATATCTTCTGGAAGTGAGCAAAAGGTTTGCAAGCTCCAGCGATCCATTTATGGATTGAAACAAGCATCCCGAAGTTGGAACATTAGGTTCGACTCAACTATCAAACAGTTTGATTTTGAGAAGAATCCAGAGGAACCTTGTGTATACAAGAAGGTTAGTGGGAGGGCAGTGATATTTTTAGTGCTTTACGTTGATGACATTCTACTCATTGGGAATGACGTAGGAATGTTGCAGCAAACGAAAGCATGGTTGTCCACACGTTTCTCAATGAAGGATTTGAGAGAAGCATCTTACGTATTGGGAATACGCATCTATAGAGATAGAGCAAGGAAGATGCTTGGCTTATCCCAAAGCCTGTACATAGACACCGTTATGAAACGATTTAGCATGGAAGAATCCAAGAAGGGATTCTTGACAATGTCCCATGGGGTTCGTCTCTCGAAATCTATGTGTCCGCAAACACCTAGTGAAATCGAGGAGATGAAAATGACGCCTTATGCTTCTGCCATAGGAAGCATAATGTATGGCATGCTATGTACGAGACCCGATATTGCATATGATGTGAGTGTCACAAGCAGATATCAGTCCAACCCCGGCCCGGCTCACTGGAAAGCCGTGAAAGATATCCTCAAGTAATTGCGAAGAACTAAGGATATATTTTTGGTCCATGGGGGTGCCGAGTTGAAATTAGAGGGTTTTACTGACTCTAGTTTTCAATCGGATGTGGACGACTCAAAGTCGAATTCTGGATTTATATTCACGCTTAATGGTGGTGCCGTGTGTTGGAAGAGTTCCAAGCAAAGCACGACGGCCGATTCCACTACCGAAGCGGAATACATTGCAGCGTCCGAAGCTGCAAAAGAAGGGACTTGGATAAGGAAATTCATCCAAGAGTTGGGTGTCATTCCTGATGCTAGTGATCCAGTACCGTTGTACTGTGATAACACCGGAGCCGTGGCGCAAGCTAAGGACCCACGATCTCATCAGAAGTCGAAGCATATTCTGAGGAAGTATCATGTGATCCGAGAGATCATTGATAGAGGTGGAGTTAAGGTTGAACGAGTCACCTCGGAAGAGAACGTTGCAGACCCCTTCACGAAGCCTTTACCGAGATCGGTCCATGAGAAACATCGAGAGTCGATGGGATTGCGATTTATGGGTAGTTGGCTTTAGGTCAAGTGGGAGACTGTTAGAGTAGGTGACCAACAAGCCAACGTGTGGTTGTGGTCTTTCGTATTTATTATTGTAATAAACGAACCTTTATTCGTATTAATGATAAAACACCTTGGCATTCTATATCTTTGTCCCTTTGTCACAAGCATAGATATAGTCCTTACAGTTATTACAAGTACTAGTAATTGATCGTTAGGATCCTGAGATATTTACTCAAGTATTATAACTGTTAAGCGTGTTCCTAGTCGAAGGGTTACGCCACTAATGAGGATATCGGCCTTTCCCATTAAGACTAGCACTTAGTGTATGTGTACTGCATCTCATCAGTAAACGGTATTGTGATATCGGCATGCATAAGTGGGTGCTCGTAAGTTGACGAGTTCACTGAACTCCCTCACCCTAGAAATCTCTAAGTGGTTCCCAATAATCGAGTAGAGATATCTATGGTATAGTTGTACACCATTAGTCCTTATGACCTAAACATCATCCTGACTTCACTAGAGGACCAGCTGTATCGTGAACTGTCCCTAAGTTCCACCGAGGACCATCCCAAGGGCCAGTGTTCGTGCAGTCCGAAATCTAGTGGGAAGTCTGTGCATTGTAGTCGGGGATTCGATCGCTAGAATAGTCTTGGATGTCCTGTGTGTTCTGAAAGTTTTTAATCATTCTAAGTCTCTGGCCAGAGCTGACTAAGTGATGATTAGAGAATTCGATTCTCTAAGTCATGCACGTGACGATTACAACACTTGGAACGATCGCACCGTCATCGAACATATAAAGAGGTCTCGATGAACCAATGCCTCTAGTTCGATCGGGACATATGAATCGAAGGGACCGTAATGTACGTTAACTATATCTGAAGGTTCTTGCAGGCACTTCATTTGTATCTAGGGAATCTTGACGCGTAGTTGCTAGACGCCAATCTTGATTCGTTGAGTGATTAAGATGAAACGAGCTTCATCTTAATCGTAACTCTAAGGGACGAGTTTTGACCACAAAGGGTTGTGGGCCCACGGCTAGCTTACACCTGAACCATCGAGGGTCACACTGCTCGTGCACATGAGATCTTTGAATAAACGGTCAGAGATAAAATAGTTTATCTTTGCATGATTGGAAGTCAATATGATTGGATCCAACATTCGTAATTTGGAATTATGAATGAGAATGAGAAAAGGAAAAGAATAGACGAACGTGTTAGTGAACTTTCTAAATCGGGAAATTTCCAAAATTAGAAAGTGCACTGAACTAGGGTTTCCACTTTTGGAAAGTTGGAAAATGAGAGTTGGCACTCGTAATGACGAGGATATTATAATGATTCCGAAAATGTAATTGTTGCAATTTTTCGATCATTGAATTGAGAGAGACGAGCAAGTAAAGGAACTAACGAGCTTAAGCTGTTGGGCCCGGTCCAACTTAAGCCCGTTAGGGTTTTATGCAAGGGACTATAAATACTTGATTTATAGGCCTTGCACAAACACAGAAGACCTAATCAAAAACCCTAGCCGCTCACCTCTCTCTCTCGGCCTCTCTCCCGCGGCCATCACCGGCGTCGTCGCCGGATTCTCGCCGTTCATCGGCCGACTGCCTTGGTAGTCTTTTTCCTTCCCTTTTTGCTGCGTACACGTGCCCGAAACCCAACAGAAGCGTCCTACGTATTGGGAATACGGATCTATAGAGATAGATCGAGGAGATTACTTGGCTTGTCTCAATCCATGTACATAGACACCGTTCTTAAACGGTTTAGCATTGAAGAATCCAAGAAGGGATTCTTGCCAATGTCCCATGGGGTTCGTCTGTCGAAATCCATGCGTCCTCAAACGCAAATGGAAATCGAGGAGATGAAAAGGACAACTTATGCATCCGCTATAGGAAGCATAATGTATGGCATGCTGTGTACACGACCTGATATTGCGTATGCTGTGAGCGTCACAAGCAGATATCTGTCCGACCCCGCCCCAGCCCATTGGAAGGTTGTGAAGGACATTCTCAAGTACTTGCGAAGAACTCGAGATTTGTTTTTGGTCTATTGGGATACCGAATTGAAATTAGAAGGCTTCACGGATTCTATTTTTCAATCGGACGTGGATGACTCAAAGTCAAACTCGGGGTATATATTCAAAGTGAACGGGGGTGCCGTGTGTTGGAAGAGTTCCAAATAAGGCACGACGGCTGATTCCACCACCGAGGCTGAATATATTGCAGCATCAGATGCTTCAAAGGAAGGGTCATGGATTAGGAAATTCATCCAAGAGTTGGGTGTATTTCCGAACGCTAGCGATCCAGTACGGCTGTACTGCGATAACAACGGAGCCGTAGCGCAAGCTAAGGAACCAAGAGCTCATCAGAAGTCGAAGCACGTGTTGAGAAAATACCATGTGATCCGAGAGATCATAGAGAGAGGTGAAGTCAAGCAGACAGAGTCACCTCGGAGGACAATATTGCAGATCCCTTCACCAAGCCATTGTCAGGATCAGTCCACGAGAAACATCGAGAGTCGATGGGACTTAGATTTATGAGTAGTTGGCTTTAGGTCAAGTGGGAGATTGTTAGAGTAGTTGACCGACAAGCCAACTTGTGGCTGTGGTCTTTATCTTATTTCATGTAATAAAACAATCGTTTTTCGTTCGTAATAATAAAATATCTTATTTGGCATTCTATATTTGTTATCCCATCCAAGTAGCATAGATATAGTCCTAACGAGTTACTCTATTACTATGAGTTGGTCTAGTAGAATCGTGAGATAACTCAGCAATGTAATGTAACAGTTAAACCTTGTTCCTAGTCGATGGGTTACGCCAATAATGAGGATACCGGCCTTTCCCTTTTGAGACTAGCACTTAGTGTATGTGTACTGCGTCTCATCAGTCCTCGGTGTTGTGACATCGGCATACTTGAGTGGGTGCTCATACTAGATGAGTTCACTGAACTCCCTCGCCCTAGAAATCTATAAGTCGTTCTCATTCATCGAGTAATAGGTTTCTAAGATATAGTTGTACACCATTAGTCCTTAAGACCCAGACATCACCATGACTTCATTAGAGGACCGATTGTATCGTGACCTGTCCCTGAGTCCCACAGCGGACCGCTCCAAGGGCCAACGTTCGTGCAATCCGAAATCTAGTGTGAAGTCTATGCATTGTAGTAGGGGATTCGAGCGCTTGAGTAGTCATGGACATCCTGTGTGTTCTGACGGTTTATAATCCAAGGAATCTCTGGCCAGAGTTGATAATAGGGTGATTAGGGAAATGTGTTTCCCTAAGTCGCACACGAACGGATTTATAATGCCTAGAACGTTCGCACGGTTATTGAACTTTATAAGAGTTCTCGGTGAACCAATGCCTCTAGTTCAATCGGGACATGTGCTGCGAAAGGATCGTACTGTACGCTAACTATATCATAAGGTTCTTGCAGGCACTTCACTTGTATCTAGGGAATCATGATGCGTAGTTGCTAGACGCCAATCTTGATTCGTTGGGCACCGATTTGATCGGCGATTAGGTAAAATGAGTTTTACTCTAAACGGGACTCTTGGGAGGAGTTCGTGTAAGAACAATGTGTCGTTCGAATCACAAAGAGTTGTGAGCCCACGGCCAGCATACACCTGAACCATTGAGGGTCACACTTCTCGTGTAATACGGATCCTTGATAACAATGAGCATAGGTTAATATGTTAATCTTTGCAAAGTTGGAGGTCAATATGATTGAGTCCAAGATTCGTGATTGTGGATTACGAGTCGGAATAAACGTAGAGAAAAAGAGACATGCGGAAATTAGTGAACTTTCTAAATTGGGAAGTTTCCCGATTTAGCAGGTCCACTGAAGTGGAAGTTTCCAATTTTGGAAATTGGAAATTTCGAAGAGGCACTCGTATCGACGAGGACTTTAAGCTCGTCACAAATATAATTTCGTTATAATTTTGTGAACGATCGTTTGTTAGAAATGAGGCCGACGAGGGAATGGACTTAATGCATCAGTGGGTCAAGCCCAATGACTTAAGCCCACAAGGGTTGAGAACCCTAAGTATAAAAAGACCTCAAACAAGAGTTTTGAGATCATATTTTTACACCCCAAAACCCTAGCCGTCCAGCCCTAGTCGTCCAACCTCTCGGCCGCCGCCGTCCGCCGCCGGAATCCGCCGGTTTTTCCCTCTCCTTTCTCTATCGTATTCCCTTGTTATCTAACCCCTTTGTATCTAGTGCTACAGTAGGGGAAGATCAGTTTATTTGAGCGGAAACCTAATTGGAGTGGAGCTGCTGCCCCGACGGAATCGCCACACCGCCGCTGCACCGCCGCACGCGCCGCTGCACCGCCCACGCGCCACTGCACCGCCCACGCGCCGCCTCCGCTGACTGCCACGCGCCGCCGTCGCCTCACCTTCGCACCAGCTGCCGTTTGGTGGTGTTCCTGCAGCCCCTAGGAGTGGTATAAAGCAGCTTGTACGTGTTTGAGTTTGGATTTCGATTCGTCGAAATCTCACGCTACAAGAGGTAATTAAATCGGAACTTTCGTAATTCGATTCGAACATGTTTGTATGATTTTTAATTTACGAGCATGTGTAATATGTGATTACGTGTTTTGATTTTGTAATATGATGAACAAGCATGTTTCATATTTTTCGGTTTTACATGTTTTTAATAAAATCGATAATTACCATATGTATGGCGGAAGCGTTAAGGTACGTTGACTATGTGAGTAGTTTATGCATGTAATCGAAACTAGTTCGATCTAAAAATTTAAAATTCCGCTGCATATACATGCACGATCCCCAACAGTTGTTTGTTGATGCGTATTAAAGTCCTAGTATTGTAGTTCGTGTTTTTAAGAACGTTGTTGCGAATGCAGTTTTGCGCATGTTTTTTTACATGGACGTTTGTGCATGTCCATTTGAGTGAGGGTCTTTGTGCATGTCTGTTGATTTGTATTAATGTCCTAGGATTGTAGTTTGTGTTTTCATGATCCTTTTTGCGAATGAGTACTTTTGTGCATGCTTTTGTACTTTTACTTATGTGCGCGTATCTCTTCTAGCGAGTGTTTTTGTGCACATTCCTTGATGCGCATTCATGTCCTCGAACTGTAGTACTTCTTTTTACGATCTCTTTTGGAATCTGTTTTTGACCATGTTCGAGTCCGAATTTGGAATTTTGCCGTTAGATAGAAATTGTAGCCAGCTGAAATAGCTTTCCAATGCTGCCAGAACCGGTTGATTTGGAATCCGGATGAGAAATTTATGCTCGACTTCGTGGACACTATCATTGATGTTCGGGGATTCTCTCTTCTAATTTGATTTTGTTTTTCTTATTGCATCTTTTTTCTAACTCTTTGATCATTTTTGCTTCCAGGAAACCTACTTTTCGATTTGTACCTATAAGATACCAAATCCACCAATTAATATAGAAATATAAATTAATCTGAAAAAAAATCCACGTAAACGTAAACGTAGAGTTTTATTTCTACACTCCACTGTATCTTTTTTATCTAGTGTTTTTGCTGTTGTTTGTTGATGCGTATTAAAGTCCTAGTATTGTACTTCGTGTTTTTAAGAACATTGTTGCGAATGCACTTTTGCGCATGTTTTTTTACATGGACGTTTGTGCATGTCCATTTGAGAGAGTGTCATTGTGCATGTTTGCTGATTTGTACTAATGTTCTAGGATTGTAGTTTGTGTTTTCATGATCCTTTTTGCGAATGCACTTTTGCATGAGTACTTTTGTGCATGCCTTTGTATACTTACTTATGTGCGTATCTTTCTAGCGACAGTTTTTGTGCACGTTTCTCGATGCGCATTCATGTCCTCGAACTGTAGTACGTATTTTCATGATCGCTTTTGGAATCTGTTTTTGACCATGTTCGAGTCGGAATTCGGAATTTTGCCATTAGACAGGAATTGTAGCCAGCTGAAATAGCTTTCCAATGCCGCCAGAACCGGTTGATTTGGAGTTCGGATGAGAAATTTATGCTCGACTTCGTGGACACTATCATTGATGTTCGGGGATTCTCTCTTCTAATTTGATTTTGTTTTTCTTAGTGCATCTCTTTTCTTACTCTTTGATCATTTTTGCTTCCCGGACACCTAATTTTCAATTTGTACCTATAAGATACAAAATCCACCAATTAATATAGAAATATAAATTATTCCGAAAAAAAAAATCCACGTGAACGTAAACGTAGAGTTTCATTTCTACACTCCAATGTATCTCTTTTATCTAGTGTTTTTGCTGTTGTTTGTTGATGCGTATTAAAGTCCTAGTATTGTAGTTCGTTTTTTTAAGAACGTTGTTGCGAATGCACTTCTGCGCATGTTTTTTTACATGTACGTTTGTGCATGTCCATTTGAGAGAGTGTCTTTGTGCATGTTTGTTGATTTGTATTAATGTCCTAGGATTGTAGTTTGTGTTTTCATGATCCTTTTTGCGAATGCACTTTTGCATGAGTACTTTTGTTCATGCTTTTGTACTTTTACTAATGTGTGTATCTCTTCTAGCGAGTGTTTTTGTGCACGTTCCTTGAATGCGCATTCATGTCCTCGAACTGTTGTACGTATTTTCATGATCGCTTTTGGAATCCAATTTTGACCATGTTCGAGTCGGAATTCGGAATTTTGCCATTAGATAGGAATTGTAGCCAGCTGAAATAGCTTTCCAATGCCGCCAGAACCGGTTGATTTGGAGTCCGGATGAGAAATTTATGCTCGCCTTCGTGGACACTATCATTGATGTTCGTGGATTCTCTCTTCTAATTTGATTTTGTTTTTCTTATTGCATCTCTTTTCTTACTCTTCGATCATTTTTGCTTCCTGGACACCTCCCCCTAATTGTCCCTATAAGATACCAA